>JADRCD010098118.1:4378-17230 GCA_019843815.1 Montemys delectorum | reverse complement strand
CTGGTGTAATTCTGATAGGCCTGCCTTTATATGTTACTTGACCTTTTTCCCTTACTGCTTTTAAAATTCTTTCTTTGTTTAGTGCATTTGGTGTTTTTATTATTTTGTGATGGGAGGAATTTCTTTTCTGGTCCAGTCTATTTGGAGTTCTGTAGGCTTCTTGTATGTTCATGGGCATCTCTTTCTTTAGATTAGGGAAGTTTCCTTCTATAATTTTGTTGAAGATATCTACTGGCCCATTGCCTTGGGAGTCTTCACTCTCTTCTATACCTATTATCCTTAGGTTTGGTCTTCTCATTGTGTCCTTGATGTTCTGGGTTAGGAGCTTTTTGCTTTTTGCACTTTCTTTGACTGTTGTGTCAATGTTTTCTATAGTGTCTTCTGCCCCTGAGATTCTCTCTTCTATCTCTTGTATTCTGTTGGTGATGCTTGCTTGCATCTACAACTCCTGATTTCTTTCCTAGTTTTTCTATCTCCAGGGTTGTCTCTCTTTCTGATTTCTTTACTGTTTCTATTTCCATTTTTAGGTTCTGGGTGGTTTTGCTCATTTACTTCACTTGCTTGATTGTGTTTTCCTGTAGTTCTTTAAGGGATTTTTGTGTTTCCTCTTGAAGGGCTTCTAGCTGTTTACCTGTGTTCTTCTGTATTTCTTTGAGGGTGCTATTTATGTCTTTCTTAAAGTCCTGTATTATCATCATGAGAAGTGATTTTATATCTGAATCTTGCTTTTCCAGTGTGATGGTATGTCCAGGACTTGCTATGGTGGAAGTATTGGGTTCTGATAATGCCAAGTAACCTTAGTTTGTGTTGCTTATATTCTTACACTTGCCTCCTGCCATCTGTTTATCTCTAGTGCTACCTGCCCTTGCTAAATCTGACTAGAGCTTGACTAGACTATGATCCTGGTTGTGTTAGAACTCCTCAGAGTCAAGCTGTCTCTGTGATCCTGTGATTCTGGGATCCTGTGATCTTGGGCTTGTTAGAGCACCTGGGAGTAGAGCTTCCTCTGGGTGTTGTGGGACTCCCTGCAGAGCTTTCAGGTCTTCTCAGGGCACCTGCTGTCCCAGACAGACAGGAAGGAACCTGAGCCACTGGGCTGGTGGAGTTCCTGTGTGCCTGGTCCTGCTGGTCCCAGTTACTCCTGGTGTTGGGACAGATGTTGGGTCCTCCTCACCTTTGATCCTGGGCATGTTAGAGTGCCTGGGAGTAGCTTCCTCTGGGTGTTGTGGGACTAGCTGTGGAGCTTGCACCCAAGGTCTTCTCAGAGCACCTGCTGTCCCAGACCCACATACATCTTCTTAAGGAACAAAGTAAACTAGATAAACACTGGACTTGACTCTATTGAAACTCTTTGTAAAATATATGTGACACCTTCCATAAAGATGGCTTCTATAGATTGAATGAGAAAAACAAACTTACAATAAAGGTCTAGGGAGGATCCAATGTGGTCCCTGGCCCCAATGATGGCACAAATGGCACCAGGCTATTAACCACATCTGCTCCCAGTGTAACTGTACTTTTTGGATACTTTAGTGAGTTCCTATATCTACCACCCTTTTCTAACTCAATCCCTTTCAACCCCTAACACTAGGCAGAAGAGAAAGAATGTTAGAGGGAAAAAAGGGGTGTAGACCTCTTTAGACTACTTCCTGATGATGACTAGCGGCATTGAGTTCCTTGGGGGAAGTCCAGTCTTCATTGTCAGAATATCTTTAACTAGCAACCAGCAATTCAGCAATAGCAAAAGCAGCAGCAGGAACCAGCAGCAGGAACCAGCAGCAGGAACCAGCAGCAGGAACCAGCAGCAGGAACCAGCAGCAGCAACAGCAGGAACCAGCAGCAGGAACCAGCAGCAGGAACCAGCAGCAGCAGCAGGAATCAGCAGCAGGAACCAGCAGCAGCAAGGGGAGCAGCAGCTGCTACAGGTACCCTTGGGGCTCTCTTATTTATACCCTCTCAAGAGTCCCCAGATTTCCAAATGTAAACTATCTGCAGCTGACAAAATCACACCCTTCCTAGAGCATGAAACAAATCATAGTGACTATGGACAATCTGAAGAAATCCCATATCCCACACCTGGGATTAAAAGAAACACATTCCCATGACATAACTGGATTTTAAATGAAACAAAACTTCTCACTACATCCCAGCCTTCTTGCTGGGTAACAGGCTATGCATTCCTTCCTTTGAAAGAACAATCCTGGGCATTTCACATTCCAGGTTTGCCCAGTGCTTATCTGTGAGCACAAGAACCTCGTGTCTGGCATGCTTTGTGTGAAGGAGAGTCAGCTCTTTTCAGGGATGCTGACCTCAAGAGTTTACCCACACTCCAGGGAACAGTCCTACCCCATGCACATAGAAGCAACACAAATTGGACTCAGGAGGTGTTTTAAAACAAGAGCATGTGGAGGTGGGAGAGAAAAGTGGAGAGGGGAACAGTGAGGAGTTTCAGGGAAGGGATTGGGGTAGGTTTGACTAAAACATGTATGAAATTCTCAAACGACAACCAGAGATGCCAACATGGACCCAGGGAGGAGACAGGAACTGTAGAGCCACATAGACAGGACCTGGAAGCCAAAGGCCACAGGAACGGGATGTCTTGCTTCACACGTGGTGGACAGCCCTGTCCCCCAGTCCGATGAGCTGGTGGTGAGACGATCAGAGCACATAACCTCTAGGAGCTGTGCTCACACTGAGTACACAGTAGCCTGCTGCCCCCAGACTCCTGTTCCCACCCAGGCTTGACTATAGGGTAACACCTCAGAAGTGCTCATGTACGGTGCTCCTCTTCGTGTTAAGTCCACAGGACCAGGCTTTGATCCTGCCGTGTGAAGGGAAGCAGGCAGAATTCTGTTAGTCACTACCCATCAGTTATTTTATAAATGATGAAGAATGACAGAAGCGGAAGAAGCCAGGAGTTAACTGAGAGCTGTGTCTTGACCTCGATAGGCCTCAGGAAAGGACAAGAGATGGCCCAAGAAAGGAAGGAAGGAGGTACCATTGTGGGTGAAGGAAGACATCCCTTTCCTGTGGTGCTCAGCTTCCAGGTCCAGTCCTGTGGCTCTACAGTCCCTGTCTCCTCCCTGGGCCCATGTCAGCATCTCTGTTAGAGAATTTCACACGTGTTTTTGATCAAATCCACCCCGTTCTCTTCCCCACTGAGAGTGATGCTGTGTGGGCTTTTGGCCCTGCCAGGCACAGAGCTCTTTGTGACCTGTGTCCTTTGGCAGTAAGACTCCTGCCCAACTTTTATGACTGGTTCCCTATAGCTTGACCCAGGCCCTACCCTGCCTCTGAATAGGATGGCTTCAGAAATCTGTAGGCCGTGAGTCTCCCTTCTCCCGCTCCCTGCCTGGTTGCTCTGGGAAGTGACCATTAAGCCCACAGGAGGCTCACTTTCACATCTGGATTGTAGCCTATAGCCTATGCTGCTGGGCACAGCTGTGTAATTGAATTCTGGTCACATGAGGTTCCCCTATTCCTATTGATAAAGAATCCACTGTGCATCCCACTCTGCACTGACAGAAGTGGTGGAGTGTGCACAAGGGCTTTGATGGAAGGTTCCTGAGTGTCCACATCATCCTACTCTGTGAAGTTATTGCTCACTGAGGTGGGCAGTCTGTTGCCATCACATAAGTCTGTACCCTTTTTGGGTGCTCCTGTCACTGCAGGCTCCTCTACTATGACCTAGTGGGTGTGTCCTGTGTGTGACTTGAGAATCCACCCGCTGCTCAGGGGCAGCCCCATCTCCCATCAGCCCCGAGAAGCTCACCTTCTGAGGCACCAAGGCTGACTTGTCCTCATGGCTGAGTGACTCCCGCCTGTCAGCTCACAATACCTGCATTCGGCTCAAGCAGCGTAGGATCCTCAGGTTTGGAGCCTTTTCCCTCTGTGGGTGCGGTACTGCAGCCCAGTGCATGCATCTTCCTTCAGTTGTGGCAAGCTGCAATGCCATGTAGAGATAACAGTTATGTTTCAAGCCAGCAAGAGAGCAGAGCAATCAACCATGCACCTGTGCAGCTTGTACCTCGGTAGCTCCAGTGGCTTTAGGCTCTGATTGGCTCTACACTGCCAGCCCCTCCAGGGCCCTTGCCCCAGAGCAACACTAATCTTGCCCCTGCGCCTTCTTTGGCATGAGGAAGCAGAATTTCTAGGTGAAGATGTGGGTCTGCAGTCCAGCCAGGACCACTCCCCTGCCCCGCCCCACCCCCACATCACCCTCCCTTCCCTTCACACGACATCTGCCCAGCATTATGGCCAGTGATTTGGAAGACGTCTTTTACTTCTTGTTGAGTGAATGTGGCCTTTGCCCTGGGTGATGGCCATTCTGGTCCAGGAAATTCTGCCTGAGGTGCCTTGTGCTTGGATCCTGCAAGCCAGCACACACATCCTGGAGCGTGGGGTCGTCCATGAAGACTTCTTCCCACCTGCGCTGCTGTCCTACGGCGAAGAAGAATCCTCACAGGCTGAGGACGAGGTACTAGGGAGGAGGCAGCCCCCTGCCCGCGTATATGAGCTTTCCTGGGCTTTTCTGTTTTGAGGAGAGTCGGGGGTTGAACATTCTCACTGTTTCTGGCTTGGCCTAGGACCTTATCCTACAGCATCGTCTTCTGTTATGGCAAGCTTTTACCAAGGCAGAGACAGAGCTAGGGCAGGGGAAGCAAGTAGAGGCAGGGATGGCCTCGCCCTGGACCCAGGGTCTTCCTATGCTGACCCACATCCTCCAGCCACATTTCACCCACCCTACCAGCTTGTTACCCCTATCCTCTGCAACTGAAACACTCTTGCCCCAGGGCCTGCCTGGCTCTGCTCCACCTGGGAGCTCCCCTTCTATGTCAGAGCCATTGGTGTGGCCTCCTCTCCATTCCCTATACTGTCAGAATTCGACCCAAACACTCCCTTACCAGAGAGCCTTCCCTGAAAGGCATGGCTAAGATGGCTTCACCCATGTCTCCTTTCCATTTTACTTTTCTTCCCTGCCTGTGTCATAACTTGACAAGTCAAGTGTTTATTTCTTTTGCTTATTGTTGCCTGCAATACATGATATGGCCTTACCCACTGTGTATTCTCTTGCCCAGAAGAGACTGCCCAGCATCCAGTAGGTCCTCAAATAAGGAATTGTTGCTTTCAGTTTGTCATAGACAATCCACTCATTCCCAACCTCTGACTGGTGCCATACAATCTAAAAACCCACACTCGATAAACAGTATGTCTGGATAGGCCCCAAAGCTCATGTGTAGTCAAAACCATCTGTAACCTCATGGTTTTTCATCCATCCATTTTGTTCCCAGAAATAACAACTCTGAGAATTAGTATTTCATGAGTAAATGCCTAGGCCAAAAGCTTTGCTTGTTCCCGACTATCTCATAACTTAATTACCCATCGATTCTACTCTAAGTCATGCTGTGTGGCTGGTTACCTGGTCCTCGGTTTCATGTGACCATCTTCTTCTGTGTCTGGGGCCAATCTTCTGTGCCTGTCGATGCCTCTCAGAATCGTCCTCTCCCCCCATCTTCCCCTTGGATGTCCCACCTTCTCATCCTGCCTCAGCTCATTGGCCATAGGCTTTTTTATTGACAGGTGAAACTTCCATACATTACACAAGAGATTATCTCTACACTCATGTGCTAAAAGCCTCATGAAAGCTGAACGGGAAGGCTCTGATTCCATCAATGGATCAACCCATTGATGAGTTTATAGCCAAATGGACTACTGGGATGTAGGGCCCCACTTGGAGGAAGGAGGTCACCGGGAATGTGGCTTTGAAGGGTATATTTGCTCCAGTGTTCTCTCTGTTTCCTGGACATCATAAGCCAAACAGTTTGTTCTTTTACATGTTCCTCCCATGATGCTATGCTCCACCATGGCCCAGAAACAACAGAGCCAAGTGACTGTGGGCTGAAACCTCAGAAACCGTGAGCCCAAATAATACACCTTCCTTCCTTTTAGTTGGTTTTCTCTCAAGTATTTTTGTCTAGCAATGGATAGCTGATTACCACAATGTGGGGCAGGTCACATGACCTTGAGACAAGGTCACTGTCACAAAATTACCCATCCCCCTACATTCCTATCTCCATTCTCTTTAAAAAACAAAAACAAAAACAAAAAAAACCCTTCAATTGTAGCTGGATACGGTGGCACACACTGGTAATCTGAGCACTTGGAAGGTAGAGGAGAGTCAGAAGTTCAAAGCAGCTGTGTAATGGGCAGAGGCCAGTCTGGGAAACAGGTGACTTGGAGAGAGAAATGAGACAGAGCAAAACAGAAACATTCATGTGCTGGCTGGTTTGTGTGTCAACTTGACACAGGCTGGAGTTATCGCAGAGAAGGGAGTTTCAGTTGGGGAAGTGCCTCCATGAGACCCAGCTGTGGGCATTTTCTCAATTAGTGATCAAGAGGGGAGGGCCCCTTGTAGATGGTGCCATCCCTGGGCTGGTAGTCCTGGGTTCTATAAGAAAGCAAGCTGAGCAAGCCAAGGGAAGCAAGCCAGCCAGTAACATCCCCCTATGGCCTCTGCATCAGCTCCTGCCTCCAGGTTCCTGCCCTGTGTGAGTTCCTGTCCTGACTTCCTCTGGTGATAAACAACAACGTGGAGGTATAAGCTGAATAAACCCTTTCCTCCCCAACTTGCTTCTTGGTCATGATGTTTTGTGCAGGAATAGAAACCCTGACTAAGACACCTCACATTACCTTATTGACGCCAAAGTCATTTACGATGAGGGCAGAGTTCTGGCTGAAGCAGATCTAAGGTGCTGTAGCCCCAGTGGAGGCTCAGACCTTTTCCCACTGTGTCCAAAGTACCCTTGTTCCTTGTTGTCAGGATCCTCTGTCTGTACCAGCCATGAGGCCCATCACCAGTGGCCATCTTGCTAGTTCTAGACCTTGTGTCCCAGAACTGCCTCAGTTCCTAGCCTCTGATTTTCAAAGTCCCTGTCTCACGTGTGGCGGCATATCCTTCCTTCTACTGCGGAGGGACATCAGCTGCATTGTGCTGGCTGGTTCTATGTCAACTTGGCATAAGCTAGGGTCATCTGAGAGGAGGGAGTCTCCGTTGAGAAGCGCCTCCATTAGATCAGGCTACAGGTTCTCAATTCAGCAGTTTTCAGTGCTGGGGCCTTGTAAAGTGACAGGACCATTTCGACCTTCCTCATTGAACTAAACTGTTGATACAGTTGCAATCAGATGGTGTTACTGGAAGGAGGTAGGCATGTAAAGGGGTGGAGCCCAGCTGAAGGAAGCAGGTTGTCTGGGTTGTATTTTGAATGTATCTTGTCCCATACCCTTTCCTACTTGGCCCCTTTCAGTCTGACCCCTTCCTGTCTGACTCCGCCCTGTCTGGCCCTTCTGCTGGCTGGTCTGCTTCCTGGCCTCATGAGGTGAGCAACCACGAGCTGCTTCAAGAGAGCCAGCTACATGGGAGTCAAGGCCCCCAAACTATGTGACAGGACAAACGCCTCCTCGTTGAGTGTTTCTCTCGGATCACCTCGATGCAGCCATGAGAAGCTAACACGCTCACCTGTGTAAGCGAGGCTTTAGCACACAGCCACGCCCACCAACTGCCACTCTCTGTGGTTGTCCACAGTAGCAGATTGAGGTGAGGAGACGGGTCTGAAGAGGTCATGGTGCACCCTCAGCCTGAAGTGGTTACGGTCTGCTTTTGTGGAAAAAGCGCGTGTGTCCCATAGTGGATAACTGAGAGGGAGGACTTCTTTAAGAATCTAGGCATTGTCAAGCAGCTGTGAAAGTGGGCTCCATGCCCCAAGCTCTTTGCTGTGGCCTCTTCCATTAGTTTTTGGAAGGGTACATCATGGGCGGCCTGGCCTGAAGGCACTCAGGCTAGTGCGCTCGTGTTCACCTGATTTAGCAGAGGTTCACACTGGCAGAGAAGGTACACTCAGCAGATCCCAGGTAGAACTCCATCCTCCGGGTATGACAGGGCCTCTGTGGTCTTGGAATCAGCATTGATGGTTACTCACATGATCCGAGGGTGTCATCAGACCCCACCAGAGATTCCAGCCATTTACTCGCTCCTGGCCCCCATCCAGGCTGAATGTAATCCTGCCCTGGAACCACTCGGCTTTGAGGTCCTACCATAAGACATGGAAGGTTGACTGGGGTGGGGACTCTAGTGAGGGGGCACTCATGCTGGTGGGGACAGCTGCCTCTAGAACCCTCCTGACTCATTGGCTCTCCAAGCTGGACCTGGATGGAGTTATTTCTTCAGTCTATACGTGTCCTCTCTAACTGGGACGACTAGAAAGAGATTCTGAAGGGCAAGAATCACACGACGCCAGGCTAGGGTTCAATTCAAAACCAGGGCCGTTGGTCTCTAGGATCCTTCCGTGTCACTTGGTCAAGGAGGAAGCTGTCACTCCCACACACTGATGCCCTTGCATCCCTGGATCAGCCTCAGCTTGGCACTTCATGGTCGAGCTGAGCCTGTGGTGACATACAGCTGTGAGTAGCTGAGCCCTGAATCCAAGGGTAGTTTGCCTCTGTGCGGAGATCCCTGCCACACCCAGCTCTGCAGCTGTGTTTCAAATCAGTTTATTTGAAAAAATTTATTATAACTGAAAGTGGAAAATAATACACCTTTGGAATGGCACTAGGAAACCTTCCCTGTAAATGAATCTGCATGGAGAAGGTTTGTTTCTGTGCTGTTTGGTTGTCATGGTGACAGTCTGCATTAGCTAATAAGTTTGTTTTGAGAATTCTAACGGCGGTTTGCCAATTTTTCTCTTTTTGCTGTAACTATGGCTTATACTATTACACCTGGTGTTCCTGTGCTGTGTCCTCGGGCTCCAGAGCTGGCCAGGTCAGAACCTCTTCAGTGAGTGCTACCTGAGGGAGGCGCTCAGTACACATGGAGCTGAGCTGAGAGAGTTCCAGGCTCAGTGGGACTGTACAGCAGGGTTGCTGCTCTTCAAGGGAAGGATGGGATGGCTCCAAGAAAGCAAGGTCAGGGATTGGAAAACCTGGGGCCCCGTTTGTCCTGTCAGCTGCCCAGAGAGAGTTATGCATGTGGAGGTGGCAGAGAAATGTCAGGGCAGGTGGTAGGGCAGCCCAGGCCCCCAACACCAGGCAGACACCAGGGAGGCCTGACAAAAAGCCCCCGACTGCCATTTCACTTCAGAACCTCCAACAGAGACCCTGTCAGCTCAGCAGACAGGGCACCAAGGATGGGGAGCATGATTTGTTGAGTTCCTATGACTCTCTTGCTCTCTGTTTCCCTGCTTGAGCTGTCGGGGGGGGGGGGGGGGGGGGGGGGGAGGGGATGTGACAACACAGCCAGCCCAGGGACAGAAAGAAGCACAGGCTCCAGACACTGGCACGGAGCTGCACCTGGCCTGTGGTAGAGGGCATAGGAAGGGTTCTTCTGAGACCCAAGAGGGAAGGCCTGGGAGGAGGGCCTTCTAGGGGAGGGTTGAAGCAGCCGACTGAAAGCTGAGCAACCCTGGGAGGTACCTGGACAGCAGGCAGGGTTCTGCAGCCGAGGGTGCGGTCACTCTGACCAGTGCAGATGGTAATCCTTGAGTGGGCATCAGACAGTCCAGTCCTCAGCATGCCCAGGGGTGAGGGGGCCCCTTGATAATTGGTGCAATGACCAAGTGCTACCCATTCCAAATTCAGCCCGAAACTTCTCAAAGGGAGAGCAGCCCAGCACAGGCCCTCACAGGCTGCTGAACTCAGTACAGCTCATTCAGTCTTGACATGCCTTAGTTTCCCTGGCTGTGAAGTGGGCTTTTCAGAGAATATTGGGACCTCCAAGTTTGACCAGCAAAGGAGGAATCTGGGTGGGGTGTCTGCTGGCAGGGATGGACCTGGAGAGTTCTGCGTGTGTGGACTTAGAGCTGCTGCAAGCCCCCACTGAGCTCATGGCTTGTGTTATTCTGAGCAGGTGTGTGTTTGTAAAAGGTAATAAAGCACACCGGTGAACATGGATGAGCCCCTGCAGCCTATGTTTATGGGTGATTGCTTGGTGTGTCTGTAGTGAGGTGTGTCCATGTGTTTGGACTGGCATCTGGTCTGGCTGTCAGTGGATTCCCTGACTGTCCACTGTAAGCCAGAGCCAGGAGCACCAGTCACTCTGACACTTACTTTTCTATTAACATCCTAGTGGAAACCAAAGGAGGGGAGACAGAGTTTGGTGAATGTCTGAAGTCCTCCAGATGCTCGCTCCCTTGGCCCCCACACAGTGCAAACACATCTCCTGTCTGGCTCTTCCTAAAACATAATGGTTAGGAACAGCAGCCCCAGGAAGAGGAGGAAGGTGGCCCACACCAGGACATTCAGAGTAGCTCCCGTGATTATAGAAACAGGAACAGACAGCAGATTTGGGGTCCTTGGAGGCCGATTTGGAGAATGGGGCAGGGGGCTGCATAGACGCCTCACGTCATTCCTGTGTTTGGGAAGGCTGCATTCACCAGGGAGTAGCCAACACAGCAGAGGAGGGAGACAGGGTGCTGTAGGAACAGCCGTGCCCACAAAGGGGGCAGCCTCAGAGTTCAGCCAGCTCTGGTCATCAGCAACTTGCCACTTTTTGTCACAAACATCTGGCTCTGCGTTCCCTTGCAATTTACCCACTGGGGAAAGAGGTCTGCAGGGAATTTGAGAGTCACTTCAGGGTTTGGAGGTAGGGGCCAGTGGCTTCTTCATAATGGTCCCCTACCAAGGCTGGGCACATTTCTGTGAGGGGTAGGTGCAGAAGTCAAAGCTAGACCTTTTAAAAGGAAAGATTGAAATTATGGAGCCCGTGACAGCACTGGGGTTGCCATCCATGGAAATTCCTGCCTCAGGAGACAGGCTCCCTTCTGATCACAGCAAGCACTGCTGGCAGCAGACACCACCTTCCCTGTGTCAGAACTCCCTTGGTTCCACTTCAAAATGCCCAGAGATCCCAGTTCCACTGAGCGCTAAACCCTGGCCACACTTGTTTGACGTCTGTGCTTAGGCCTGCCGTCATTTCCCCCATGTGCCTTCTGTGTCCATGCTGAAGAACTTAGTGGGGTAGAGGGGAACTCTGGGGTGTTGAGAGAGGGGCTTCCATAGATCCTGCTATAGAGAGAGGCTCAGGAAACAGAGGTAGGTATAGTGTCATGGCTGCCTGCCTCAGGTATGACCCATACATGCAGACACTCAGCCCACAGGGGCCTGAATCAGTAGCATGTGTACCCTCCTGGGATACTCCTGTCTTCATTGCCAGAAAGAAGGCCAGAGAAACCAGCTGATGTCTTTGTCCTGTGTAATATCAAGCTAGGGGTTCTGGTTGGTATAGAGAGAGGATTTGCCATTAGTATATGAAAAACCTCACTAGTGGCAGACTTTGGGATTGCCTTCACCTTTGGACACTTACATCAAACTCCAGGGGGTTGGGGTGGGGGGTTAGAGTATGTAGTGACCCTATTGACAACAAAGAACTGAACTGGGATTGTAAAGATACAAATGAAACATGACCCTAGGCCTCAGGGACTTGTGCTTCTCAACTCCTGGTGCTGGGCATGGATAGTGACAGTTACAGGCCAAGACCTAAGCCTTTGTCCCCCACCCCCACCCCCATGTGGTCTATGACCATGCAGAATCACAGATGTCAGAACACAGACCTTCAGGTCTTTATCTCAGCACTTCTGGCTCAGAATTCCTATTTAACAAGGTCTCCCAACACATGCAAATCCAGCTAAACACCATAGAAGAGCCAGAGGTGAATTTAAGCAGGCCTTCTTACCCATGCCTCAGCGCCCTCATGGGGAGACATGGCTCACATCTCATACGTTAGGGTTCAGTTAACATCCTAACAGTTTTGACCACTACTTGTGCTCGGAACATGCTTGCTTTCTGTGCTACTATTATGTAGCTATGGATTGTGGCTGATGCCAGGTGACTTGAGGGTGAAGATCTGGGATGCAATCTGTTTGCTGATCTACAGGAAGCAGCTGGCACCGTGCCTGGCCCTCCTACCCAGGCCCAAGTTGGATCACTTCCATGGAAGGTCAAGACATTTGAACATAGCACAGGCTTAGGGGATTAATTCATTCTCAGTGACAGCCTCTCCAGTCATCCTCCATTCCCCCAGGGGAGAGCTTTTGTATAGTCCCACAGGACAAGCACTGGCCCTGAGAGATTGAAGAGGTGGAGGAAGGTCTCGAATGTATCACCCAGTGTAGGGATCCACTGAGCTGGATTGACAGCCGCGGTTGTGAAAAGGAAATCCTAATTCCTTGGGACATAAATCACTACAGAGAAAAGGGAGGTGCCTGCTCAGTCATACTGGCTCACTCAAGCACCATCACACTCAGCATTTTTATAATGGGTTAGGGTTAGGGTTCTACTAGTGTGAGCAGACACCATGGCCAAGGCAACTCTCATAAGGACAACATTTAATTAGAGTTGGCTTACAGGTTCAGAGGCTCAGTCCAGTATCATCAAGACAGGAGCGTGGCAGTGGTCAGGCAGGCATAGCAAGGGAGGAGCTGAGAGTTCAATGTCTATGACTGGCTCCCACACAGCTAGGAGAAGGGTCTCAGTGTCCACCCCCACAGTGACACACTTTCTCCAACAAGGCAACACTTACTCCAACAAGGCCACACCTCCAAGTAGTGGCACTCCCTGAGACAAGCATATTCAAACCATCACATTGGGTTTTGCCATAACAGTGAATCAATAGCATTTCGATTTTTAAGGTGAGAAAACTCACACTCAGAAGCTAAGTCATCATCCTAAAGGTCCATGACAGTGCCGATCCATCCATCCATCCATCCATCCATCCATCCATCCATCCATCCATCCATCTAAGCATCCATCCATCTATCCATCCATCCATCCATCCATCCATCCATCCATCCATCCATCCATCCA
>JADRCD010098113.1:0-10490 GCA_019843815.1 Montemys delectorum | reverse complement strand
GGTTTCTCTGTGTAGCCCTGGCTGTCCTGGAACTCACTCTGTAGACCAGGCTGGCCTCGAACTCAGAAATCCGCCTGTCTCTGCTTCCCAAGTGCTGGGATTAAAGGTGTGCACCACCACTGCCTGGCACCACTGCCTTTCTTTCTTAAGTTGATTTCTTGGGGTGTTCTATCAGAACAGCAGAAAAGAAGCAAACACCCTGTTATACAACTACGTGAGAAACTGAGGCAGAAGGACAGAGAGTTCAAAGGAAGTCTGGGCTATATGGCAAGGCCTGTGTCAAGAAGACAGGAGAAGAATCAAAGCTGAAAAACAGTAAAGACGCATACTCAGCAAAAGTAGATGATAAACAAAAAGTGGTTTGATTGGCTGTGTCAGACGCAATGGAATCTAAAAGTGCGTGCACTGTGGAGAGAGTAGACATTCAAAAAGGGTAGATTTTTTTTTAAAGATTTATTTATTTATTTATTTTATGTATATGAGTACACAGTAGCTATACAGATGGTTGTAAGCCTTCATATGGTTGTTGGGAATTGAATTTTCAGGACCTCTTCTCATTCCGGTCAGCCCCACTCGCTCCAGTCAACTCCACTCACTCAGTCCCAAAGATTTATTTATTATTATACATTAAGTTCATTGTAGCTGTCTTCAGATGCGCCAGAAGAGGGCGTCAGATCTCATTATGGATGGTTATGAACCACCATGTGGTGGCTGGGATTTGAACTCAGGACCTTCGGAGTGTACCTATACACATGCACAGATGCAAAGCCACTCCCCCAACACACACACACACACACACACACACACACATCACCACCACCATCAACAACAATAACAAAAAAAAAATTTAGGGAACATTTCTAAAAACCATTGTGACCCAGCAAGAGGATTCTCTTCAGAACATCTGGTCAATAATCACACTGGTTTGGCTGGTGTGTCTTCTAAGGAAGAATTCGGGTCTTTCCCGGCTTCAGGTAAGTATGCCCAGGTGTGGCAGAGCATGGTTGAAAGCCAGAAAGGGCATATTGTAGAGGAGGCTGGAGTGTCTGAGGACAGCCACAGTCTACTTACATATAATAAATAAATCTTAAAAAAAGAAAACTGTGGAGCGCTGTTGCCGTGCCTTAAAGACTGCGCTGGCTGGTCAAGCTGGAGCCATTGGAGTAAACAAGTCCTTATTTGGTGCCGGGGGCGTGCTCATCAGTGGCCTGATTCTACGTCAATGCCTAGTAGCCTATGACTGTGTGAAGCATGGTATGGGCTCATGGGCGGTCCTATGAAAGGTATATAGTCAGACTCCTGGTGGGGCTCGGGGCCACCGCTGTGCAAGACATTCCTGAGTAAACTGTTGCTGGAAAGACGTGGTGTGCTGGTCCTTCTTCCCTGCTGGTCAGGGTTGTCGGCGCTGCACAGAAAACCAATATGAGAGCCATCCTATCTGGGGCCCAATTCCTTCAATGGATGGTGGCGTTCATGACACGGGGGTAGTGCTGGGTAATGGCAGTTTAGATGGGGGTATCAAGCTGCCACCAGATTCCTTGCAGGGTAAGGGAACTGTGCTCCTGCTACACAGATACGGTGCCCTCCTAATTATTTTGATCAGCTGAAGCTATGCTTCATGTGAGCTGTGAAAAAGATAACAAAAGGACAACAGTCTCTCTCCATAGATTAAACAGTAGCCCTCCGAATCCTTTAGCTGCTTTTGCTTTCTGCGTACAGCAGTTAACCACAGCATCAGCCATCACGCCTCGACAGAGGTCCTTGCTAAGGAACTGGTTTGGGAAGGAGCCATTATGGGAGCTCGGAAGTTCCTAAAGCAGTCGCTCCCACACGGAGCAGAGAACTGGAGGACTAGATAAATGCTATCAAAGACATAGGCTCTCGCACAGCCAATGCTGAGAGCTAGGCAGTGGCTTTCGGTGTCCATTTGCAGCCAAGGATGGCACTAATAAAGCTGGTGCTGTGGGGACCGAGGCCATTTTTCTAGGCAGTGCCCCAATTTAAAAAAAAAAAAAAAAAAAAAAAAAAGGCTGCCCTCGGTATGCCCTAAATGTAAAAATGTTTTCATTGGGAAAAGGATTGTCAATCCAAGAAAACTAAAAATGGCCAGCGGTTAAACTCCCAACAAAGTAGTCTCCAGCACTGACAGTAAGGGAAAACAAAGGGTGTGCCCTCTCCTGTGTACTATTCCCATAGGGTTAAAATTAAGCCTCATGAGGCTTAAATTGAAAGGCGCTATATTTGGAGGTATCATGGTCAAAGGGGCAGAACAAACTTGCCTCCTTAAAAACTCAGCCCCAGGCCTCAAGTAAAAGGCTTTAGTGGCTTGACTGCTTCCTGGCAGAGTTGCCTAGCACATAACTTGGCAAGATAATGATAGTAATCAAGGAGTCATCCGGCCTTTGGTCTTATTAAACCTGCCAAATAACTTATGGGACGGAGATGTACTTGAGGACACAGATGTCATGGTTACAACAGACAATAGGGTCTTTTAATGATGACTACATAATCCAGGATAAACTGGATACCCAGCACCCCTAATTCTAGAGGCTGTTGCTACCCCAGGGTTCCAGTTTCCCCTCAAACTTACTTAAAACTCTGATCCCCGAGTCGGTTCGCGAGCTGTCAGCGCGGGCGCGAGCGCGCGGGGCGCGGGGTGGGCACGGCCGAGCAGGTCCCCGAGCCGGTCCCCAGCCGGGCCCGCGACCCCAGGCCTCCCGCGCCGCCCACTCCAGACTCGGAGACCCTTGTCGCCCGCTGCGCCCCACACTCGCCCGCTCGCCGCCCTCCTCCCCTCGCTCTCTGGCCGGTCGGGCGGGCCCCCGAGACCCTGTCGGATCCAGGCTTGTGGCAGGCGGGCGGTCAGGCCTCCTCGCCATGTCCTCGGAACGCGACACCTGCAGCCGCTTCCCGCTGCACCTCCTGGTCTGGAACAACGACTACCCGCAGCTGGAGAAGGAGCTGCTGGGCCAGAATATAGAGGCCTTGGACCCCCGGGGTCGGACATTACTGCACCTTGCGGTTTCTCTGGGTCATTTGGAATCTGCTCGAGTCTTGCTGCGACATAAAGCAGATGTGACCAAAGAGAATGGCCAGGGATGGGTAGTCTTACACGAAGCTGTGAGCACGGGCGATCCAGAGATGGTGTATACAGTCTTGCAACACCAAGACTATCACAACACATCCATGGCCCTAGAAGGTGGACCTGAGCTGCTGCACAAAATTCTTGAGGCCCCGGATTTCTATGTGCAGATGAAGTGGGAGTTCACCAGCTGGGTGCCCTTGGTGTCTAGAATATGCCCCAACGATGTCTGCCACATATGGAAGAGTGGCGCCAAGCTGCGCGTGGACATCACCTTGCTGGGGTTTGAAAACATGAGCTGGATAAGAGGGAGGCGGAGCTTCATATTTAAGGGAGGAGGGGGCTTCCTCACATTGGTCCTCTCCTTAACAGACAACTGAGCAGAGCTGATGGAGGTCAACCACGATGGCCGAGTGGTCACCACCGAACACTTCGATCTTTCCCAAGAAATGGAGCACCTCACCCTGGACCTGATGAAGCCAAAAAGCAGGGAGGTGGAGAGGCGGCTCACAAGCCCAGTCATTAACACCAGCCTGGATACTAAGAATGTTGCCTTTGAGAGAATTAAATCCGGATTCTGGGGCTGGAGGACAGATAAAGCTGAAGTTGTTAACGGTTACGAAGCAAAGGTTTACTCGGTAAACAATGTGAGCGTGATAACCAAGACCCGCACAGAGCACCTGACTGAGGAGGAGAAGAGAAACAAAGAGAACCGGAATCCACTGGAGTCTCTGCTCGGAACTGTGGAACATCAGTTTGGTGCTCAAGGGGACCTCACGACGGAGTGTGCCACTGTGAACAACCCCACAGCCATCACGCCTGACGAGTACTTTGACGAAGACTTTGACCTGAAAGACAGGGACATTGGAAGGCTAAAAGAACTGACGATTAGAACACAGAAGTTTAAAGCTACACTGTGGATGTGTGAGGAGTTCCCACTCTCCCTCGTGGAGCAGGTCATCCCAATCATCGACCTCATGGCTTGCACCAGCGCTCACTTTGCCAGATTGAGAGATTTCATCAAATTGGACTTCCCTCCTGGATTCCCTGTCAAGATAGAAATCCCCTTATTCCACGTTTTAAACGCACGGATTACATTTGGAAATTTCAATGGCTGTAGTACTGCTGAAGAGAGCCAGAGTGTGGAAGGGACCCAGGCCGATGCAGTTTCCGAGGCCACGAACTTCGAGGTTGATCAGTCTGTATTTGAAATCCCTGAATCCTATCACATTCAAGACAATGGCAGAAACGTGCACCTGCAAGACGAGGACTATGAGATCATGCAGTTTGCCTTTCAGGACCAGCTTCCAATGGAGGGGTCAGCCACACACACAGCTATGAAGCCCAGTATGAGAGGGCCATTCAGGAGAGTCTCCTAACCAACATGGAGGGCCGGTGCCCAAGTGGCCTCCGCGAGTCCAGCCGATTTGATAGCGACCTGCAGCTGGCCATGGAGCTGTCTGCCAAAGAACTGGCGGAGCAGGAGCTAAGGCTCCAGGAGGAGGAGGCGGAACTCCAGCAAGTCTTACAACTGTCTCTCACTGAGAAATAGACATTGCCGAACAGGGCTGCAGAGTAGAGGCTCTGGGCTGCACGTGTTGAGGCAGACCCTACGGCAGAGGGCCTCCACTTCCTGCAGATAGCAGCCGCCCTTTCCTTATATAGAGGTGCAGGACCAGGGACTCCCCAGAGTGGAGAAGCTGGCGGGCATCAGCAGAGCCCCGTCTCCACGCCGAGGGGAGGAGAGCATCTTCACCTTCCATTCGCTGTCCTGCCTGGCGGGTCACATTTTCACTAACAGCTTTAGACAGAGACGCTGAGCTGCAGGCTAGTAGATGCATCTTAGAAGTGACAAGCTACTGCGGAGTCAGGGTGCTTTTCCACAGGAGAGCAGCAGCCTTTGTAGAGTGGGTAAGAGCTGGAGACATTCCTTCTTGTTCATCAAAGAAACGGGTTATGCTGACCTCTTTATTTCCCTTCCTGTAGGGCTCCTGCAGCGTTGCCATTGTGCAGCCCCGTCTCCACCTCCTTCCATGCCTTTTACCCCCAGCCAAGAGGATTTGTACAGGATCTATTTTAGATTATGGCTATTTGCATCAAATTAAGATATACAAATGACCACGGATGTTGCCTTAGCCTTAAAAATTACTAACAGTTTTAAGCCACCTCCTTCCACACACTGAGGACCCTGATTTGAATCTGTAAAGGCAGTTCCTTTGGGAGCAGCATCCTCCAGGTTAAACCAAAGGCAGCTAGCTAACCCTGTCCTTGGAGGAGCAGCTGGGGACCATGGCTGGGTCCTCAGAGCCCCAAGCTGGCCAAACCGCTGGAAGAGCCTAGCCAGTGTTCCATGCCTACTCCCACGTAGGATTTCCAGCCTGGGAAGAGGCAGCTGCATGGCCTGGCGTCATAGACAGGACAGGACAGACTTGAAACCAGAAAGGGAGCTACTATAGAGTAGAGGCTCTTCATCCAAAAGGGAAAAATGATGACTCCACACTGCTTTTTAGAGTTCAAATCAACATCTTTCTGGAAAAAATATATTTTTTAACAGAATCTTTTTATTATTTTTAAAAGATATAAAACCAACTCCTCCCATCAGTAGCAATACAAGGTTATGCATTTTAACCAGACTTTCTCAGGCCTCTTTTGGATACCTTTAGTAGTTAACTATTTTGTCTAACCCTCTTGTAAAATACCTATTGCATAACAGACCAACCCCTGGGGAATACAGCCAAGGGCACCTTGCACCTCTCACCTGGCGCAAGCATTCACCCCCACAAGGCTGTGGTGATCCCGTGGCAAACAGTATCTTCCTCTGTTGTGTGTCTGTTTCCTGTTATGCTTCTTTGGGGATAGGAAGAGAGTCCACCATTCCCAGGAATGTCTGTTTGATACAGTCAGTGTTGCCAGTAAAATGTTCTGAGACACAAAGAATTGTGAGTTTAATTCCTCATAGCCATCTGCCTTTTTTGCCATGGTCCGACCCAAATCCCTTCCTTGCACACAAGGCCAGCATGGGCACATTGGTTCCGTACACAGGTTGGTGGTCTATTCACTTGACATCTGCCAGGAGCAAAGACACTTCTGAGAGTGGCTGCCGCCGTGCTGTGCTGTGCATACTCACGAAGGGGGATCATCTTAGGCAACTCCTATGTCTGCATTCCATTGCTCTGCTTCCTGAAGTCTGTGACAGTGTCACTTAAAGTGGGACTCAGCATTGCAGCAACCTGTTGCAGCTTTTCCCATGTTCTCTCTAAAAACACAAATAAACCCGCTTCCATAAAGGGTAAAACAAAACAAAAACAAAAAACAAAAAACAAAAAAAACAAAACTCTGATCCCCGAGTGTGAGCGGAGCAATGGCCTGTAGGGGGCGACAAATATACTAAATTATTAAAGCTTGTAATAAAAAATAATTACAAGTAGGGCATATAGAACCCTCAACAAGCCCTTAAAATTCATCAATTTATGGCATCAAAAAGTTTTAAAATTTTAAATTTTTGCATAATTTAAGAGCTATTAATGCAACCAGGCCTCTCTGCATTGTCAGCTATACCAAAGACCTGTTATAGAATAACTAGAGATATTAAAGACTGCTTCTTCTTCATACTCCTACATGAAGAAAATAAGCAGCAACCCAGCGGTGGTGGCGTGCGCCTTTAATCCCAGCACTTGGAAGGCAGAGGCAGGCAGATTTCTGAGTTCGAGGCCAGCCTGGTCTCTGTATAGCTCCAGGACGGCCAGGGCTACACAGAGAAACCCTGTCTCGAAAAACAAAACACAAAAAAGAAAAAAGAAGAAAATAAGCAGCAATTTACATTCTCCATACCAACAGTCTCTCACCAGACACCCAGGCAGTGTTAGCAATGGAAGGTGCTGCCTCAGGAAATAAAAAATAGCCCCACTGTCTGCCAGGTGTATGTGTGGGAGGCCTTCTGATCTAAAATAAAGGATTGCTTTGTCATCCATGTACTGGATGATATTCTTATTAGCTGTGTTAACCCTGAGCAACTTCAAAAAAATCTAACTGCTGTTACAGCCACTCAGACTTTCGAAAGTCTGGGTTATACATAGCAGCAAAAAAGTTACAAAGACAGGAGGCTTATCAATTTCTAGGTGACCCCACCACAGATAATGTAATTTACCTCAAAAGCTTCAATTCACCTCTCCCCTACCTACCTCTCTAGCACCTAGGCAAACCTTTCTGGGAAATTTGGCCCGGATCCGACCTAGTGTGCCAACCACATCTGGGCAGTTAGCCCTCCTTTTTCATCTCTTAGTGGGGCCTAAAAAGGCAAAAAGGTGTCATCACCATCACCTTGGAGGCTAAAAAGCCCTCAACACAGTCCACGAGGGTCTCCCACAGGCCTCCGACACAGTCCACGAGGGTCTCCCACAGGCCTCTGACACAGTCCATGAGGGTCTTCCACAGGCCTCCGACACAGTCCATGAGGGTCTCCCACAGGCCTCTGACACAGTCCATGAGGGTCTTCCACAGGCCTCCGAGGAAGGGGGAGGGCTGGTTTTCCACATCGAAGGCCTCCCTACCCTACCGGAGCTTTTTGAACCTGACAGGATCCTCTATTGGATTCATCTTGCTTACTCCTCTGCACCCACCATAACACCATTTATAGATGGTACTTTTCTTACATCTCTTAAGGTGCTAAAAATGGCCCTTACAATCCTTAACAGATCTCCCCAAATGATAGTATTGCCACTTTCCCAGGACCTTCTAGCCTGGTGCTTGAGTGCTCACCCACCAGCCCAGGTGTTTTTAATAAACTATCAAAAAAAAAAAAAAGACAATAATTTTTCTAACACACAAACTCTTTTCCATTTTGCCCATGATAGACGTGTCTGTATGCCACCAGCTGTCCAAAAAGCCTATCCCTAACGCAGCTGTTGACTTTACAGAGGCCTCTAAGTCTGCATTTGGGTTTATTATTCACCCCCCAGAAAACAAAAAGCCAATAATATTTAAGCAAGCTTTCACAGGGTCCATGCAATTGAAAAAAAATCGCTAGCCATCCTCTCATTGTTCAAAAATTTGTCACACCCTATTAACATATTTAGTGATAGTCAATATACAATTAACATGACTAAATCCTTACCTTTAGCTTCCCTCAAAGCCCCTGAGGGGCCCTTATAACCAGCCATGACTCAACTGAAAACCATCATCGAGATGCACTCTGAAGCGTTTTATATACAACATGTTCAATCTCATCTTAACCTCCCTGGATGCCTCATGCTAGGCATTGAGGAAGTAGACTGCCTGGTGACATCCTTCCTCACCTCACCACTAGATCAGGCTGCAGCCCTTCACTCCCATTCCATAATTCTGCCATTTCCCTATACAGCTGTTTCCCCAATTGGCATCAGCCTCATCTAAGCATTTGGAGCAAACTTGAACTGCTTGTGGACCATTACTGTCCTTGGGACCTCTACCAGACAAAGGAGTAAACTCTCGTGGCCTGAGGCCCAATGCCCTGTGGCAAATGTGCCTCAGATATGTACATACAAATATTGATACCTACTCCTCTTACAAGTTTACCATGACACAACTCCCCAAAATACAAAAATGGCCATTACATCTATAAAAGTAACCATGTTAATAACGGATGTGTGCTCTTTGCTGTAGAAACAGATTACATATGCCAATGACAAAACTGCCTCTTTTTACAAAAAGTCAAAAAAGAAACCACTCCACTAAAATACTTCATAACCCCCAAGGACAATTTCCCAACATGTCTAACCAATCTCCTCCTTATTTTTCCCAGCAAGAGCCACAACCCAATGATTGATGGCCTCCCCAATCACTCTGGGGCTGGCCATACCTCTTCGACCCCTGGTCCTGTAGAGATTATAGGCCATTCATCCCCATTCAGGATGGCTCCTTCTATGGCTCCCTCTTTGAAGGAAACCAAAGCAGACCTTTCTTGGCTTCTTGGACTACCAACCACACATCTCATGGGTGTCTAGAGCCCAAGTGGGCCCATACTGGACATCCCTGTGTGAGACCTCCTTTTTTCTTTTTGGCCTGACTCCAAAGTGACACTGTCAAAAAAAAAAAAAAAATTAACTGCATTCTCTCTCTCTGCTAGCATCCAGTGATTGGGGACACCACCATACTTCTCCAAGAACCACCACTAGTTTGCATCCTGGTAGATGCCACCAGTGACTGGACTGGGAAACTTGTCATCTCTGGTCATGCCCCATCCCTGCATCATTACACAAGAGATTTTGGCACATCTGTCACCACAGTGGTAGGGCTCTTAGCTGTAGCAGCTACAGCCACTGCAGTAATAGCCTTGCAAAACTCTGTGCAGGCAGCCACCGCACTCAGCACTATTTCAACCCTGACGGCCTCCACTTTAGACAACCAGCTTTAAGTAAAGCAGCTCTTACAACTAGGTATGATAAATTTACACCATCACGAGTGGCGGGGCTTTTATACGCTTTCAAAGACACGTTAATAAGACGGCAACACTAAATTCACAGCATAGCTTTATGACGGATACCTGGAATTCCTCACTTCTTTCTCTCTTACATCAGCTGCATCAAGATATTTGTCTCCATTAATGCTACTCATATAGATGTTATTACCTTGGGCCAAGTGGCTGGACTTCTTTAAGGACATAGGGTCAACGCTGCTCCAACTTGTTTCCCCTGCAAACCTTTTCATTTGTGCTATTATTCTTGTTGGAGGCAGAGCTGTGATTTTTATAATCCGAGCCATTAGATAGATAAGGGACAAACAGCTCCACAGCAAATCCCTTTTATTGGTAGGACTCAGCCTTAAAGAAAAAAAAGGGGAACCATTGGGGAATGTGGAGATAAACTGGGTGGAGGAAGAAGAGGGATGGAGCGCTAGGCACCACAGGCTCCTGCGACTCTTTGAAGAGTCCTGATCCACTGTACACAGTGTAAGGTCTGACATGGCTCCTGAATACGAGTGAGCCAAGGCCAGGGCAGTGGCTGCTTCCTCTGTCTTCATGGAAATCTCCCCAGGAGAGTAGACCTGCCCTACAGGCTCATGGACAAGCCAGTCAGATTCTACTAAACAGCACAGGTTGCACTCTACTTTGCCCTTGAGTACATAAATATACCCTAATTGCCTAGAAAGCTATAATATAAGCTTGTGCAATAAACAATAAAGTTAGATCTGCACTCTGATGCTGGTCTCCGGAGTCTGAATCCTGGTCATCTTCAGAGGCCCTGTCTTCACTTTCCCCCCATATATGGGTTGTGTGTAGGTGAACAGAGAAAGCAATATCAGTGGAGAATAGAATGTCTCATCCTAAAAGTGGAGACAGGAAAATGAGTAAAAATTCATGTGTCTTCAGAGACAGGAAAGTGGCTAGGTTTTAAGGGGTTGGGAGGTAAGGCCATCCATCTCCGCAAAAAAA
>JADRCD010098111.1:0-7500 GCA_019843815.1 Montemys delectorum | reverse complement strand
TGTATGTGCATATATACATTATATATATATGAAATATTTTACAGACACATTATATTCTGAAGTGTAGGGTCATTAATAAAGCCACAATTGTGCTATATTGTATGCTAAAGGACTGATAATTCTGTAGTATTTGAGCAGTTGTCAGACAAGTTTTGTGTTAGATAATTACTGTTTAAGTAAACCCCGAAGCCCTGAAAAGTAGAAGATAAGAGTGCTTGTCCAGGACACAAAGCTTACGTGGCGTATGGGTGAGTTTATGTTGTCTATTATTTGAGGTTAGATCTTCATACCTCTGTTGAAAAGGAAGACTGTGGAAACAAGGAAGTTATTTGGGAGTTCACTCATTAGGGATCCTTTTCCCAAACAATTTAGCTTGTAAAAATCACATATGTACTAGCAGTATGTGTTCTCAAAGTAACATACCATTTGGTTTCTTCTTCCTTCCTTCCTTCCTTCCTTCCTTCCTTCCTTCCTTCCTTCCTTCCTCCCTCCCTTCTTCCTTCTCTCCTTCCCTCCTACCCCTCTTTCTTTCTTTCTTTCTTTCTTTCTTTCTTTCTTTCTTTCTTTCTTTCTTTCTTTCTTTCTTTCCTTCTTTCACAACTCTGTTGTATTTGTGTGGCTCCCACAAGGTTTTAACTTGAAGGCATTGCCATTAGGCTGTGCTTTGGCCTTTCTTGGTGATATATCTTAACATCATTTACATTTTACTATTATGCTGCTGACATTGCAGCCCATCTTCCTTTAGTGGGTGGCTCTGGGAAAACTGACTGAGAAGATCAAGAGCTCTAGTTTCTGTTTCTGTAGATACTTTGTAGTTGTTGAGAGGATTTGAAAATTTGAAAGGATATACGATTTCTAAATGGGCAGATGTTCTTAAAGAAAGCAGATTATGCATAATTTAGTGAGACATAAGGAGAAAATCCAGCAATATAAAACCTTAGGTCACTAATTTGGGGTAAAGACAATACAAGAAATTTACTGACCAGTTCAGGACAGATGTTATTTTATAGTACTGATTTTCACATTAGTGTGCAATGGGTTTCACAGTCTTTGTTACTATACTATGTAATAAAACACTGTATAACACAAACTACTCTCCTTATACAATTAAACTTACATTTTGTCAAAAGAAATTATGATGAATTGGCAGATATAATATTAGTTTTATTATTGTATTACCCACACCTGCCCAGCTTGCTGCCAAATGTGTGAACTCTGAGGGATTGTTCTTAGGTAATGTAGAACACACTTGCTACATGCTCATAAGACTAAATTAACATAGAATAAGAATTGTGTAAGAGTGTGTGTGTGACAATGGAATTCTAGATTTATTTTTAAAAAAGATACATTCTTTGTTTATAGTGTGGTTATATTTCTTTTCTTCTTTTGTGAGAGCAAAGGCCTTGGCTCCATCTTCCTGGCTTAGTCAGTGCCATCCATTCTGTCCTTGTCACTGCAGGCTTTGCTCTTGCCTGCATGTGAGCTCCAAATAAGGAGAGGAATGCCTTCACTCTCACCCTTCTGTTTTCTTTGTCACCCTCCTTGGTATGTGTGCTCAGCTCACTGTCACTTGTCTGCTCTGATATTTTCCAAGTGACGGTGGCTTTTACACCTTGATCAGTATTTTAAAAGTTTTACAGATTTCTTGTGAACTCAACTTGGTACCCTGCTTAGCCCTTCTTTTATGTTTTCAATATTTTTGTATGCTTTCCCTTATTAAGTTTTCCCATTTGACTTTCAAATAAAATACATTTAAGTTGCAGCTTATCAGATAAATGGTGGTTTGGAAACAATTTTGTTTCTGCCATAATTCCAAGGATCTTGTGAGTGGTTTCAAGTGTTAGGCCTATGCATGGTTATGGCACAATGCTTTTCCTAACCCAACTGCCTACCTGTGAGTGAGTTACTAAGAGGGTAAGAGCCTTACCATTGTGAAAAGACTTTAGACTGACTGATAAATTAGTCAGCTACTGTAAATGAGAGGTGTGAGAGTGGAAGACTTCTAGAGAATGCTTTATTTGGGAAAGAATATGGATAAATATTAATAAAGTTCTACAGGAACTGGTAGAAGTTTTCAAATGAGTGACCTTGAGAATCCATCTTATACACGCCATAATGGCTAAAATAAAAACCTCAAAGGACAGCACATGCTGATGAGGATATGGAGCAAGAGGAAGACTCTTCCATTGCTAGAGGGAGTACAAATTTCTATAACCACTCTGGAAGCCTTAGTTAGATTTAATTATGCTTGAACTTGAAGACACCCATCAAGAAGGTACACCTGGTTGGACAGTAACGTATGGGTTGGCGAAAGGGACAGAATACCTTTGATCGATTACAATTGACTCTTTTGAGTATGGGCACCAAAGGTGACTGAGATTTATCCTTATAGTGTAAAGCATGGATTTCATCAAAGATGCAAAGCATGGATAACAGTAATTCACCATTCAGCTCACATCTAGGAGGAGGAAGGAGTTGTGATGAGCTGAGGCTATTAACAAATAGAAATCATGATGGAAAAAAAGAGGAGAGAGATGGGTAGAAAGGGATGAGACTGGAAGGACTCCAGAGCTGGCAAGTGGACGGCCATCTCAGAAGTGAAAAGCAATTAGGGAAAAGACCAATGGCAGAAGTGAATCAACAGGCCTATCTGACCTCTTTTCAGCAATTTTAACAGGGCAGAAGAAACAGCGGTGAATAATGAACAATCAGCAGGTGAAGTGGAAGTTTCTGGTTTCTTTGAAGACTCAGTTGTGTCATGTGTTTTCTGGAAACTGTCTTAAGAAATGAGATGCTGTTTTGTTAACGCAGGCACATAAGAAGGATGTTTTTTCGGACACTTGAAATAATTATCACAAGGGAGGCAAATGGTGACGTAGGCTGTTGGAGTATAACTTCTATTTTTGCTGTTTATTTTTAATTTATATATGTATGTATATGTGTATCACATGTGTTCATGTATGTGTAGATGTTAGCTAGAGATGAGGCCATTGTCTGATGTCTTCCTCCATAGCTCTGTATCTTAACATTTGAAATACAGCCTCTCACTGAAAATAGAGCTAATCGTTTCAGCTACACAACCTGGCTGAAGAGTCTGGTATGTGTGGGATCCACCTGTCCCTGCCTCATCAATGTTGGGTTTGCAGGTATACACAACCTTGTCTGGCCTTTTTCCTTGGGTTTTGGGAACTGAACTCAGGCCTTTATGCTTGCATAGAAACCACTTTGCTGATTGAGCCATGTCCAGGACCCCAGTAGTATAAATTCTTAAATAAGCACTGATGCACCATTTTCTTCATTTACCTACAATCCATCCTCCAATAATGATATTCAAGACAAGTTGACCCTTTTGTTCACTTACATTTCAGGTTCATTTTTTTCTTTTTAGTCATAAAGGCATTGGGCAGCATTAACATTTCATTTACCCTCTTATAATGTACCATAGTTCTGGGAGAGCTTTAAAGATATGCCACATGTGGAAAATGTATTTTCTGCATTATTCATGAGATATTCTTGGCACAGAGCACTGTTTAACTATAGCAAAAAAGACTGGTCCGTAGCATTTGATGCTTGCTCAGTGATGTCCAGAGGGATGTGTGAGTGAGAATATGAAAATTTAGATTGATCAGTATTGGGGTATTAAGATGAATCCTATAAAATCATTTATTATGGTTTGGCTTTCATGTTTAATTCAACTACTGCATGCAGATGTGTGTTATTTCAAATGTAAACAAAGAAAATCCATGAGAATTTTCTGGTCTGTATACTCAACCGTAACTAATCAAGTTATGTAATTCAGAAATAATACTTGGGGATGCTCTGGTTAAAAGTTGGTTTTTATCCACTGAATAATTTCATGATTCCTTCTCAATTATTGCTCAGATTTTAAAACCATCATTCTATTCAGCGGACATCACTGTATTTGAAAGAACAAAATGATCCTCTTTGTAATAAAGTTTTACCAGACATTTTTGGGCTATGAAAGTGTCTTCCTATTCTTAAAGTGAACTTGAGCTGTAGATAAATGGGGGAGCTGCAGATTAAAATGTATTGTTTAAGCTAGTTTAAACACTTACAATCTATAGTTCATGGCAGAAGAGTGAACACCACTTATAAAAATAATGATTCTAGGAAACAGCTTTTGATGTCTAAGTGGAAGAAAGCAAACGATTAGCCAGTCATAGTGTCGCATGCTGATGACCTCAGCACTTGAGAAACTTAGACAGGATTGCCTTGAACTTGAAGCCAGTCTGGCCTACATAGTGAGTATCTGTCTAGCCTGGGCTACATAATGAGACTGTGTCTCAAAGAAACAGGAAAAACAACCTAAAATGTAAACCTTTTAAGGTACTCTTAGGTGGAAAAGAACAAATCTGGATGGTTCTTAAGTCTATTGCTTCTTTGAGTTTTATCTGTCACACACAGAGGTACTTATTTTTTGTCACCGTGCAAAGAGCAGCTTCTCACGCATAAGCAGCTGAATTCCTCTGCTTACCAGTTCTACATTTTCTATTTGATGCGGATATCTTGTAATTCCTTCCCAGGTGCCTGCTCTTTCTGTTTTCTACAGACTTATCATCCCAGTGGCCACCTGGTTTATATTCCTTTTGTTTGAGTCTAGCTCCCATCTCCCTCCGTTCTGAATAGTTCTGCGGAGATCAGCATATTCTATTTCTTGCTGAATGCTTCTCTTTCTCTGAGTTACATTTGTTGTTTTTGTACTCTCATTTAATCTTTTTTTCTTGCCTCTCTTCTAATTAACTCCATCGTTGCCTTCTTCATTATGCTTGTAATGAGGTCACCGAGGTGTTCCAAAATTTCTGCTTTCCCCATCTGCTTCAGGGTTCCAATTAGTTTTCTTTGGAAATCTAAAGGTTTTTTGCTTAGTAGAAGCTTCCAATAAAGCTAACTCTAGGATGCCCCCTTCCCTTCATCAGTTCAAATGAAAACTTTCAAGATTACACAGCTCTCTGTGGTGTAAAAGGCATCATTTTTCTCTAGCAGAGAAATGGAGTTAGAGACAACAACATTTGAGCTACACAGAAAATTTAAATATCTTTTGAAAGAGTGTGAAGTCTGTTCTTCCAGATTGCAAGTAGATGCAGGTGAGAAATCTCAGAAAGACACTTTTATCCACACTTGGACGTGAAGGGTATGTAGCTAACACAACAAAATGAATTTTTAAAGGAAATTTGCAAATAATGTATTTTAAGGAAAAAAGTTTCTTAACTTTAGAATCTAGCTTTTGGAGCTTGGTTTTTCTATAGGGTTTTGCAATAGAACACCATTTACCTACCACTATGGACTGAATTGTATCCCTCACTCTCTAGATTCATGTACTGAAACCCTAACCCAAATGTGACTCTCTGTTTGGACACAAATTAGCAATTTAGTAATAAACAGCATATGAAGCCATGGAAGTGGGATGCTCATTAGATAGGATTGGAGACTAGAACGAAAGCTGGAGAGACCAGAGCTTGTCCATATCTTGACATATGGCCACAAGACAAGCCATTTAAGGACAAAGCAAGCTAGAGAAAAAGGCCACACCAGACACCCTGCTGGAACCTTGATTTTAGACCCTCTAACTTACATAACTCTGAGAAAACATAGCTCTGTTGTTTAACTGTGTACTAGGCAGTATTTTGTTATGGCAGCTTGAATGCCCTATGACAGATATTGAAATAAGTCTTCTCAAGGAAAAAGCATTTGTATAGTTTACAAAGCAAGGGAAAAGCATGTGTAATGAAAACTTAATTTAAAAAGTAGTGAAGAAACCAGAACTTTCATATATTGCTGATGTAAATATGAATAACACAACAATTGCCCAACTATCTGGCCTACGCTCAAATTCTTAAGCACAGAGTTGACAAAAGACCTAACCATTCTATTCTTTGAATTACTTGAGATACGGAAGTAGGTACTCATCCAGAAACTTGTACATGAGTGTTCCTAGAAGCATTGTTTCTTTTGTTCTCTTTTCTTTCTTTTTTGTTTTGAGGCTGCTTCTCTCTATGTAGCCCTGGCTATCCTAGAACTCACTATACAAACAATGCTGACCTTGAACTTACAGAGATCCTTCAGCTTCTGCTTCTCAAGTTCTTGGATTAGAGGCCTGTGCTATCTGCTATAGCTAGGAGTAGCAGCATTATTCCTAATGGCTAAATATAGATAACAACCTGAATATTCATCATACGATAAATGTCTCAATAAAACATGATAGATGTATACACGGAAATACATTTGAACTGGTACATGGAAACATTATGTTAATCGAAGAAAGTAAGTCCCCAAACTGTATATAACTTGATTACATTTGTGTAAAATGCCCAGAACTTGCAAGTCCATGGAGCTAGAAAGTGGATTTGTAGATGGGCTGTTAGTGGGAGTGGAGTGGGGTGGGACTTACTAATCAAATAAATGGTATGGTGGGAGAGTCCTTCTGGGACTCTGGGAGGGTGAAATTGTTCTGAAACAGTCTGTGGTGAATGATATGTATATTATTACATGTGCACATACACAATAACTTACTGTAAGAATACATATTAAAACATTAGTAAAAGTTTTATGTTTACAAATGGTCCACTGCTCACATTTTTCTTCTTCTTTTGAAATAATGTCTTACTTTATACCTCAGGCTGTCCTCATCTTATAACACACGTTGTCTCAAACACACAGCAGTCTCCCTAGTGCTCTCAACAGCTAAGCAATATCTCTAACCATTCTACCATGATCTTACTGGTATGTTTCCTATGGATTTTGATTGATAAGATTAACATCTGGCCTTTAATTCTATAATATGATAAAACATATCCAAAATAACATCACACAACCAATCAGAAGTCCCTGTGTGCTTTCAGTTGAGAAGACAATTATTCAGTGTGCAGAAGAGATTTGAAGGAGTCAGTTGCAGAGATCCATGTGAAGGACAGCAGGAACAATACTTACAACTTTTATACTTACGATTTTATTCTGTGCCCAGCCCTGTGCCACTTGCTTTATTAGAGTTAGTGCCACAGGCTGGCCAATCTGGGGCCTCCCTCAACCCGCTGGAGAAACGGGGTCCTAGTCAGGTCGACGAGGCATAGGCGAAGAAATGATGGCAGAGGCGACACATAGAAGTACAGGATCTGAATGTATTTCTTAAAAATGGCATCAGACTTTTACAGTCATTGTAAAAGAGAAATGATAAATCTGGCAGCTTAGTAATTAAGATACGTGTGAGGCCACCTGAAACACACTGCGTCTAAAGCAGCCACCTCTTCTAGATAGGTGCTGCATCCCCCCGGGCCCAAGTGCTCTGGGTCTGAGGGACTGCGGACTGCATGTATCTAAGTCCTAGTTCATAAGTTCTAAGTTCCAGTTCTAGTCTGTGTGAGTCCCAGCGTGTGTCCAAGTGCGAGTCCCAGTCCAAGAGAGAGCACAAAGTGAAAAGCAGGCTTATATGGTATACAGGAAACAGGACGAATGACAAGAGTCACGTAGGCAGGAGGGGGGGGG
>JADRCD010098110.1:0-15765 GCA_019843815.1 Montemys delectorum | reverse complement strand
TTTCTTTCTTTCTTTCTTTCTTTCTTTCTTTCTTTCTTTCTTTCTTTCTTTCTTTTTCTTTCTTATTTACTTTAAACTCCAGATTTTATTTCCCTCCAGTCCACCCTCCAACTGTTTCACATCCCATACCTCCTCCCTACCCCCTGTCTTCACAAGGATGTTCCCACCCCACCAGACTTCAAAACTCCCTGGAGCCTCCAGTCTCTTGAGGGTTAAGTGCATCTTTTCTGATTAAAACCAAACTTGGATATCAGCTGGTATATGCTACCTGGTTGGTGTTCCAGTATCTGAGAGATCTCTGGGGTCCAGATTAATTGAGACTTCTGGTCCTCCTACAGGGTTGCCTTCTTCATCAGCTTCTTCCAGTCTTTCCATAATTCAACCATAGAGGTCAGCACCTTCTGTCCATTGGTTGGGTGCAAATATCTGCATCTGACTCTTTCAGCTGCTTGTTGGGTTTTCCTGAGGGCAGTCATGATAAGTGCCTTTTTATGAGTGCTCCATAGCCTCAGTAATAGTGTTAGGCCTTGGGACCTCCCCTTGAGCTGGAGCCCACTTTGGGCCTATCTCTGGACCTTCTTTTTCCCAGGCTCCTCTCCATTTCCATCCCTGTAGTTCTTTCAGACAGGTACAATTATGAGATGTGACTGTAGGATGGCAACCCCCTCCCTCACTTGATGCCCTGTCTTTCTGCTGGAAGTGGACTCAGTAAATTCCCTCTCCCCACTGCAGGGCATTTCATCTAGGGTCCCTCCCTTTGAGTCCTGAGAGTCTCTCACCTCCCAGGTCTCTAGTACATTTTGGCCGGTCCCTCCAACCTCCTGCTTCCTGAAGTTGCATTGCATGTTTCCATTCTTTCTGCTGGCCCTCAGGGATTTCAGTCCTCCACACCACCCAATACCGGATCATGATCCCTTCTCCACACCACCCAATACCGGATCATGATCCCTTCTCCCCCTCAACCCCTTTCCCTCCCAGGTCACTCCCTTCTGCCCTTGTGGTTGTTTTCTTCTCCCTCCCTTTAAATGGAGACTGGAAGCTCACTCAGGTTTCTTTGTATCTTGGTAATGGGAGACCCCAGCATGCTGGACTTCTTTGTGTTTACATACTATTTGAGTCGGGTATCATTCTTCCAGGAATCATGGATCCTTACAGATGGAGTGAACATAGTAGTCAGGATATAATGTATAAGAGAATAAATTAATAATAAACTAACTAATTAACTAACAAATAAGAACAGGAGGACTAGTCAGTGAAGAGGCAGAATCTAAACCTACATAAATTAATTCAAACACATAATTCTTCCCCTTATATCCTAATGACTTCCTGTCGACTAAGGGTTCTTAGTTTTGCATTTCCTTTACTTTCACTTCCTGTCACCTTCACATTCTAAGTCCTCCTATCCAGTGATATTAACACACACCTATTTGAAAACAAACAAACAAGGGCTAGGAATTACTAATCCTAAAATTTGTTCTAAAGAGCCATAAAGAGTTCTTGCTGTTTTTGGAGAAGCATGATGTGGAGACAGGCTCCTCTCTAGAGCCTTATCAGTAGCTGAGATGGAGTTAGAACTCTTCAGTCTTCCCACCAACAGAGCCTGAGACCGATGTCCAGAAGATGCCTCTGGTGCTAAGCCATACTAACTTCTAGATCGGAGATGAATATCGAATGGAAGACAATTTGAACTTTCTCCTTCTGGTTTCCTATTTCATGCATAGACCTTAGAGGTCTTATAGCTTTCATTGATTGCCCAACAGACCAATATTATTCCCAAACAAAATGTTTTATCTCTCCTTGTGTCTAAATAGATAATGAAAAACTATAAAACAGCTCAAACTTTAAAATTCTTACTACTATTACATATTTTCTGATATGTAATCTTACCATAATGAAAGGATGGAAATGTGAGAATAATGAATGTTTTTTAAAGAATTACTAAGTACTATTTACTTCTACTATTAGTAGAGTTGGTGTTCAAATATGAAATTTAATAAAGAAGATATTAAGGGCCTGAAAAATTTATTATTCTCATCACAAATGAACACTTACTGAATGCCTTCTCCCTGCCTGACATTATGATTAGGTTCCTGAGGGGACAACTGATGTTTCCTACCTAAAAGGATATAGGTAAGGGTAAGGGACACATTGTTTCTGAGCTTGGCATTTCAGCTAGGCAGAAGTTGTAATATGTGTAATCTCAAAGTCAAATAACAAGAAACACAAAGTCATTTCTGTGACCATGTTATACTACTTTAGTTTCCTATCATCAGTCAGGAAACACCCAACTAATTAGATTTGCAGCAGTGAGTCCTTATGAGTTATGCACTAGTACTTGTAAAACTCTGAAAAATTTCAAGTCATGGACCCATTTTAAAAGTTAGATCTGTAATCAATGTGTCTTCCCTCTGCTATGGCTTGCCATCTTTCTTTGATTATCTCTGTTGCAATCTCAGTATGATCAACCTGTCTACGTTGTAGTCATATTTGTTATAAAATGGTGTTGGCGGTGACTGACTGGTATCTGTATATTTTATTTCTTTCTAAAGGTTTTCACTTGAACCTTGAAGCTGTAACAGAACAAGTTTCATTTAGTAAGTATCCCATTTATTCCGAAACCCAGCCATACTAGCTCCATGGAGACACTGAGGAATTTGTCCATATTTTAAGATGTTGTAAATTAATTATACCTGAGGGATCACAAAATCAGATCCAAGACTGGTTGATGCAGGTTGTTGACCCCTGCTTGTTTGATGATGATGGAGGCTGAAAAGTATTAGTATCTCCATCATGAATTGCCATGCCATATGTCACGCCATTGTTTACCTTCCAACCTTTTCATTTCCTGTTTTTTTTTAATTTTTATTGTTTATATGTCTTTTAAATAAACATTATTTTTTAAATTTAGCATGTATATTATTTCTAATGTTAATTAGAGTTCATCTCTTCAAGTGTATTTTAGATTTTGGAACCACAAGGTAAATTAAAAAGAAAATTATAAGAAAAATAGAGTATTAAAATGAATAGAACAAGAGAATCTTCTAGAGGCCAAGTTGTAGTGGGATCCAAATACAAAAACTGGTTAGGAAATGACCAGGCCTCTCTGAACTACAGACAAATTTGAAATAATTCTGAATAGCAATATCTTCTCATACAGCTAATTATTTATTTCCATATTTTAGTAAAGTACTGTTTCAACTCCATATGATTTAATATTATCTCATATTTTATTCATTCATTCAACAAACATTTTTATTAAGTGTCTAAAATGTTATCATTCAGTATTGTAAGTGCTAAGGTTATTGCTATGGACAAAATGCTCACTCAGGGTTAATAATTACGATTTTAAAATCTGTATTCTAAATTTAGTTAAATATTTCATGTGTTAGTTTTGGTTTTTATTGCTATGAAAAAAAACACCAGGACCATGGCAACTTTTATTTTTGTCATTTATTTATTTATTTATTTATTTATTTATTTAATACTCCAGAATTTATTCCCTATTTCTGGTCCACCCTCTGACTGTTCTATATGCCATACCTCCTCCCTCCCTCCCTGTCTCCACAAGGATGTCTGCACCCAACCAGACTCCCTGGGGCCTTCAGTCTTTTGAGGGTTAGGTACATCATCTCTGAATGAACACAGTTCTCAGCTGTATATGGGCTGAGGGGTCTCATAGCTGCCGGTGTATGCTGCCTGGTTGGTGGTCCAGGTGGTCCAATGTTTGAGACATCTCAGGGGTCCAGATTAATTGAGACTGCTGTAGGGTCCTCTACAGGGTCGCCCTCCTCAGCCTCTTCCAGCCTTTCCGTAATTCAACCACAGGGGTCAGCACCTTTTATCCATTGGTTGGGTGCAAATATCTGCATCTGACTCAGCTGCTTGTTGGGTTTCTTGGGGGGCAGTCATGATAGGTCCCTTTTTGTGAGTGCTCCATAGCCTCAGTAATAGTGTCAGGCCTTGAGACCTCCCCTTGAGCTGGATCTCATTTTGGGCCTGTCGCTGGACCTTCTTTTCCTCAGGCTCCTCTCCATTTCCATCCCTGTAGTTCTTTCAGACAGGAACAATTATGAGTCAGAGATGTGACTGTGAGATGGAAACCCTCTCCCTCACTTGATGACCTGTCTTTCTGCTGGATGTGGACTCTATGGAGTTTCCTCTTACCATTGCATGGAATTTCATCTAGGGTCCCTTTCTTTGAGTCCTGAGAGTCTCTTATCTCCCAGGTCTCTGGCACATTCTGGAGGGTCTCTCCAATCCCCTTCCTCCCGATGTTGCCTGTTTTCATTCTCTCTGCTGGCCCTCAGGCCTTCAGTTCTTTTTCCTCACCTAATACCAGATCAGGCTCTCCTTTACCCTTTCCCAGCACTCCCCCTCTACTCTACTTCCCAGGTCCTTCCCTCCATCTCCACTTGTGATTGTTTTCTTTATAAAACATTTAATTTGGGCTATCTTACATCCCATTATTGTCATGGTAAGAAGCACAGAGATATGTAGGCAGATATGGTATTGGAGAAGGAGCTTATAGGTCTATATCTTGATCCACAGGCTGCAGAAGTGAATATCATCCTACACCTATCTTGAGCATCTGAGACCTCAAAGTCTGCCCCCAGAGTGATGTACTTCCTCCAACACATCTGCCCCATCAAAGCCACACCTCAGTCTATCAGGGATATTCCTGTTCAAACCACCACATACCATTTTTTCCTACAATGGAACTCTATCATAGATTGTTCAAAGCAGTAGGCTACTTTTGCTAAGAAAGTGAGGCAATTTTCCAAGTAACAGGTAAAATAATTTCTTCTATAACTCCTGTCTCTTTGCTTTGATTGAACACAATTTATTTGTACTAGGACATCTGCTTCTCTTGTTAAGAAAGTACAGCTCAAACTCTTTGCACGGTTATTCTAAAAAAAAAATAAACATTTAATTATAAAAGCAAAGAAAAGTCTCATGCCATATTATATAATTTAAACAAAAAGACTGAGATAACCCTAGTTTTATTTACATATATAGAGACATATAGAGAGAAAGCGTTATAGACATATGGAAGAAATATGTCTCTCAACTATAATATTTCATTTACAATAGGACTGATACAAAGCTATGATGGCCCGCACTCTTATCTTATCTTATCTTTCCAACAATGATAAAAAGACATGTTCAAGTTCAGATTTCCAACTTACTAGATACATGCTCTCTCTTTCAAATTCCTAACAGCTCTTAAGTTCTGGTCCCTACACCTGAAAATAGGACTCTGAAGGAACTATGAATAAGAAGGAAATTTTAGATGAGAGACATTCTGGAGGAGTTAAAACACTGAGACCAGGACAGAAAGAATCATACCTCCCTTATAGGGCCTATGATGTTTGCTATAGCTACTTAGAAGACAGAAGGAGGTTGGCTACTAAGGAAGTTCATACATTTGATAGACAGTGATGTGTCCCTCCCCCTACCAAAAAAAATCCAAATTTAAAATATTTTTTACTTCAGTAAAATATTTTCAAGGGCTTTGGAAACATATAATATAAGACAGTACTTTTATTTAAGTGGATGTAACTTATACTATAAATAGTGTTTTGTAGAATAAAGCTATGATATGACATCTCTGTCGATGCCAATCATGACACACATGTGGACAGATATAGCTGGATGCAGAATCAGAAAAGATGAGCAAATTAAAAGAAAACTCTCAAATCTAGATCACAGCCACATGTTCCTACTCAGTTAACAGCAGTGTCCTCTTCAGATCACAGATTCTAATAATCACAATTTTGAAGGTTTTTTTTTTTTTTTTGAAAGTATGGCCTTAAGCAACTTTTAGAATTGGCAGTTAACTCTTACTTAAAGCATTATTGGTGTGAATATTGTCAGGCTCACAATAAAGCACTAGAATTGTTGTAGGACTAAAAATGATTATTTTATAATTCATATTTCACTAACTAATTAAGGTTGAAATCAAGTGTAACTATACTTTCAATTTTCCTTCAGATAGAATTTTATCTAAATGACTCTCATAACCTTTGTAATTAACAAGAATACATAGGGCATCTAATGAAGTTTTTTTTTAAAAAAAAATAATAAGATAAAGTAGTATAAAATAAAAGATGAAAAAATGCAACAGATTTAAAAATGAGAGAGAGGGGAAAAAAAACAGAAGAGAAAATGGAACTATATGAATGGAAATTTGGGATTTCCCATGATATTAACTTTTATTTATTAGGACTGTAGGTAAGGCTGGCATTGTATCCTTACTTTCTGTTTTGCTCTTTCTTAATATAAGTCCTTTCTCACTACACTCTCCTACCTTATTAAACAACCAATTATTATCCAACCAATGATAACATTCCTCTAACTTTAACTGTATTTACTATAATGGAGATTCCTTAAAGATGCAAATGAATTATTTTCATCTAAATTAAAACACCTATCTTCTACATTTTCTTCTCTAGGCTTAATTGTTTTAATGTTAAATATGATACTTCTATAATGCCACACACAAAATTTCATTTCAAAACAAAAGATTGCTTAAGAGTCAGGCCAGATTATGATGGCCAATTCATCAATACGATGCATGGATTTCTTTCTTAAATGGCTTTAGGTAATTATTTCTCTCCACTGAAGTTCTGCTTTTACATCAGCTTAGCCTCATTTTTATCAGATCATACAACAGGCTTCCATCCCAGTGACTTAGGACATAAAACCATATGTGGTTGACAGATAAACTATCAATTTAGGTTCTCAAAAGAATACCAATCTAAAGACAATGGTTCTTAAGAGTTACAGTGTTACAACGGAAAGCCAGAAATGTTTTAGCCAATCCATTACCTGCCTCTGGGTGTAAGTTAAAGTCCTTGTGATGTGAACACCAAACCTATTTAATGGGATTAATTTTAAAGAGTTATTAAAGGCTTTTGTCTTAGTTAGGGTTTCCATTGCTGCAAAGAGACACCAGGACCAAAGCAACTCTTACAAAGAACATTTAATTGTGGCTGGTTAAGTGGTTCTGAGAGTTAGTCCATTATCATCATGGTTAGAAGCCTGTCAGTATCCAGGCAGATTTGGGATTCTAGGAGCTGACAGTTCTATATCTTGATCCAAAGGTGGACAGATGACTGGCTCTTTCAGGCAGCTAGGAGAAGGGCTTCAAAGCCTGTCCCCAAAGTGATACACTTCCTCCAAAGAGGCCACATCTACTCTAACAAGACCATACCTCCTAATAGTCTCATTCCCTGTGCCAAGCATATTCAAATACATGATTCGATGGGAGCCACACTTACTGAAGCCACTACATCCCTTTACCTTTTAAAAACAGCTTCCACACAGCCTCCCCTAACCCATTGTACATCTGCAAATCATCCTCTTTTGTGTGCCTTCTTTGCCACTAACTCCATTTACCTCACCTCCACCTCATAACAAAATTATTTCAAAATTAGTTTCAAACCTCTTCTCAGACTTACTGTCTGTGGTTATTCCTTAAATAATTGCTTTGATTCTTACAGATATAGGTTCCTGCCTAGAACTGTGTATACTGATACACCTAGACTACCATCCGGTATGCTCCATAGACTCAGGTGAACAGTGCCCACCTGCTGCACAAATTTCATTCTCCACCCCAGAGACTAACACCTGAGTATTCATTGGGAGACAAAGAGGCCCCAGTTCTGGTGCTGTTATGCTCTAAGTTATCTTCCAGGAGCTGGAGTTTGAAGTCAATTATCCATTGTCCCTTGAGTCACCTGCTCTACTTTTCTTTACTCAAAACTTACTCTTCTATCTCTCCTTCTCTCACTTTTTTCCATAAAAAAGGGAGCTGAGAGTATTAAATTATGGACTTGGTGTATTGAGGTGCTTTTCACTCTAAGAGACTAGACCAAATCTGTACCCAGGAAAAATAAGTCCACATCCTCTGCCACTCTCTCTTGAGACTGGAGTTAAGAAGTCTTGCTGTGAGACAAACTGTGGAGCAGAGACCGAAGGAAGAACAATCCAGAGACTGTTCCACCTGGGAATCCTTCCCATATTCAGTCATACCTAGACACTATTGTGGATACCAGCAAGTGCTGATTGACAGGAGCCTGATATAGCTATCTCCTGAGAGGTTCTGACAGTATCCAACTAATACAGAAGTAGAGGCTCACAGCCATCCATTTGACTGAGTACAGGGTACCCAATGAAGGAGTTAGAGAAAGGACCCAAGGAGCTGAAGGGTTTGTAGCCCCTTAGGATGAACAACAATATGAACTAACTAGTACCCTCAGAGTTCCCAGGGACTAAACCACCAACCAAAGAGTACACATGGTGGGACTCATGGCTCCAGCAGCAAATGTATAGCAGAGGATGGCCTAGTTGGTCATCAATGGGAGGAGAGGCACTTGGCCATGTGAAGGTTCTATGCTCCACTGTAGATGAATAGCAGGGCCAGGAAGCAGGAGAGAGTGGGTTGGTGAGCAGGGGGAGAGGAGAAGGAACAGGGTTTTTTTGTTTGTTTGTTTTTGTTTATTTTATTTTATTTGTTTCTTTTTGGAGGGGAAACTGGGAAAGGAGATATTGTATGACATGTAAATAAAGAAAATATCTAATAAATATATATATATATTAATTAATTAATTAATTAATTAATTAATTAAAAAAAGAAGTCTTCCTGTGCTGTGTTCTCAAAGTACCTTACCCTGAAAGCTACATGAGACATTTATGGCTCTGCCTAGCACCTTATATAAAGTCATGTAGACTAAATAAGACTAAGGCTCATGGTATGGAATTCCCCGTCAGCCCCTGAAAACTTACACAAGAAAGAATATCCTTTTGTTTGGAGGATTTCTCTGAAAGCTTGCCCCCTTGCCCTGCCATGGTTGCTATCTCTTTGACTTCATTCTCTCACTTTAAGCTCCCCTTTCTACTGTTTATACACTGTTTATAATGCTTTCTCATCTTAAGACTCAATCATATTTCCCATGGTTTCAAAGCTTTGTCTCCAAATAGAGCTCATTTCTGGAAAGTAATTTTGTGTCAGCACCTTTCCTGAACCTGCCATTCTGATTTCTAACAGCAGGCATTCAACGCTATTGTGATAGTCTTCTGTGGCCTCTACATCTGAACACCTCAAAATTGGAAGCCAGAACAGCAGGAATTTATATTTTTTATCGTTCTGTATACTCAGCATCTGGGGTGAAGTTAACGTCAGAGTTGGATTTTGGGATGCCTCTCCCCCTGGTGTTACATAACAATTTTCTTATGAACTCAATACTGCCATTGCCCTTTGTGTATAAAGTGGAGGTCATTACGTTACTTCCCACCTAGCTATGTTGAATTAGGCCCTACCAGCAAGACCTTGTTCTTCTTGTATTTGCTTTCCTAAGGACTCTGTCTTCAAAAACAGTCACACTGGGAACCAAGATTTGAATATAAAAATAACAGGGTTGCAACTCAGTTTAGGGTACTAAATAGTGGTTTCCCTCAAATTCATGTCTCTATGTGAAGTTATTCATCCTATTTCCCTATTCCCCAGATATTGACTAGTTAAACAAGCAATTTCAAGCCCAAAGTTTTATCTAAACATGAGTGATAATAGCACTGTGATTCATTCTCGGGCAAAATTATTTTCTAGCTGTGAATCTGTGAAACCACACAAATTATGTTCTTCCAAAATACAATGGTGTGATAGGTACAGGATCAACATGCTCAATCTTACAAAAAGAAAAACACAAAAGTTTCTTAGCAAGAACAAACAGAAAGAAAAATCTCATTAAATCTTTAGGCTTATGTAAAAGTCTTCTTTTTTGTCTGCACACTTCAGGTCTAGTGATGAGACTACTATGCTCTCAGCACGTTAAGCAACCCGTCTTGGATATCTGGACCTAAGTTTCTCCCTGAGACAACTTTCAGAGACAACCAGATATTTTGAGGGACCAATCTGTTAAACTGATGAGGAAAGAACCTTCTACTCTGACCTCCTAAGAGAGGGCCAGGTCTAGTAAATTCTGGATCACTTTATAAGTCACCACTTGCCACTCTAAGTGCTTTTATTAGCATTTATTAACTATACATAATAAGAAACATCACCACAGCATTTAAGTTCATGTACAGAATGTATTTTGATTTATTTACCCATTTCCATATTTTTCTGTGTTTCTTTTCTACTTCTGTTGGCCTCTTTCTAATCCCAAGGAATCCCTTTTACTCTTATGTATTTTTTTTTTTTTAATGTTAACTTCCAAGTTCCATTAGGGTTGTTTATAAGATCATAGGTTTGCAGGCTTTTAATCTAAAGCCTAAAGCTACACTACTGAAGAAAATGTCTCCCTCCTAATCAACTGTTATTTGCATATGAATACTTAAGTAGGAATATCTTCCCACAATCTCTTCCCTTCTCTGTGACAAGGTATTGCTAGATCCAGTCCTGTGAATATAATTATCTTTATTGTGAGTTCAAGAGAGGAACAGCCATGTCTTTTCTATAAGTCAGCAATTCTTTCTACTCCCTTTGTATCCTATAGTTCTTTTTATCTTTCTACCCCTTCTTTCATGATGGTGATGCATGGCAATGCCCTAGTAGGAGGATAATAGACTGCTCATGGTTAGGTATTCAACAGTCATCTATGCTCTGTACTTGGACTAGTAATAAGTCTCTTTAGTGACTGCTGATCACTGTAAATATTTAACTTCTCTGAGCAGTACAAAAAGAAAAACAGCATAATTTTATGGTTATGAGCATAATTAACTAGGAGGCAGTTTGACCAGCATAGCTTGTTCATTAGCAGAACAAGAACAACAGCTTCTTCACTAGAGTTTATGACTGTCCCCACTCCATCGATGAGCTTTTGAGTAGATCTGAGGTACCAAAATGAGAATAACTTTCTGTCAATTGAGTATCAAACCCAGTGAAAAAAGAGATGGTTACTCTCATAATGCACTTGCCACCACTGTCCCAGTGGGCTCATGCCTGGCAGCTCTACTGCAAAAAAAAAAAAAAAAAAAAAAAAAAAAAAATATTTAACTAGGTAAGCTCATTGATGACCATTCTCTTCCAGGGGTTTACACAGAACTTCTAGCAGCACGATGGCTACTCAGTTGTTAGACAACTAACTACACTCTCAGAGCTGTTGCCAACCTAACTTCAGTTTCACTTCTTACTCGGACCAAACTGTGTGGTACCTACAACAAGTATTTCAAACTCATTTCAAAGGGTGTATACTGGCTGAGAGATCCCTCAGAACAACTCCTAGGGAAGTAATCTATGCCTCACATAAAAAAAAAAAATAAGTTTAATTTAACAACCTGTGCTTTCTTTAAACTTAAAGCAGCTTTATCCATACAAACAGTTTATCTCCATTCGAAGTTTGGCTGTTTTGTTGTTGTTATTGTTGGTTTGTTTGTTTGTTTTTTCTGGGTTTCTTTTTTTGTTTTTGTTTTTCTTTTTTTTTTTAAACTTTTGAATTGCTTACTATACTCTCTTGTTACTATGGAAACATACCAGAACAACTTAAGGGAGGATGTCTATTTTAGCTTGTATTTCCAAAAGAAAATAGCTCATCATGACAGAAAAGGCATGGCAACAGTGATAGCCTGGCAGCAGGAACAGAAGGCCGGCCATTCACGTTACACCTTCAGTCACTGAGCAGAGAATGAACAGGAAGTGGGGTTTAGCTATGAAGACTCCTGACCTACTTTTGGAGACCCACTGCTTCCAGTGTAGATCTCCCTCTTAAAAGTTCCATGTCTTCTTAAAGAACATGACCAGCTGAAAATTAAGTGTTCAAATGTGAGCCAACAGAGGCTAGTTCATCCTTAAACCATTTCTCTTACCAAATATCAGGTTTTACCATGGCTTTCTCATATATGACTAGTTTTGCCAACCCTTTCCCAAGACCACCAAAGAGGGCCTGTGTGGATCCTAATAGCTATGCTCTTCCATCTTGTGGAACCTCAAAGATCTGAAAGTCTTCTTTTATTTCATCTGTTTTCATCCAAACTGCCAATGCCTCAGCTGTTAGAAGTCCACCATTATACCTGGCTTCTGCCAAGATGGCTGATCAACTCCTAGAGTGCTCTCACTGTGAAGAAACAGTTCAGTTACATCTTGTTGTTAGAAGAACACATGCTCTGCTTTTGCAATGTGGACAGATGGTGAAATTTTCAAATGAAGTTCTTTTTATTTTGCTTAATACTTCTTTGCATTTATTTGTATCCTTCTGCTGTTTACTATACACATCAAGACAGACCACTTTCTTAATATCTTAAGGATTTAAGTTCAAACTTCCACAAAACAGTAACACAAGCTCATAATGCATCCAAGTCACTTTCTACATAAAAATTATTTCCTCCAATTTCCAGTACATTTTTTATTTGCATCTTAGATTCACAGTGTTCATTTTTAGCAGTCATGTCTACTGACCATCATTTGTCAAGTAATTTGACACTAGACATTTTACAAGTAAAAGACATTTCTTACAAGAAAAAAATGGTGTGAATCTAATTGTCTGCCAGCTTCTGCCCATTTCCCAATTCCAAAGACACTTAGTTATCACTGAGATACTTGTTATAGCAGCATCTCCCTTCAAAATAATGAGACCTATATGCTGACACCACAACTACAAATAAATTCTATAGCCAAAATGGCATAAATAACAGTAATGCATTTTCTCTCAATTGTAGGAAACAATACACAAGGTATTTATCACAAAATGGTATCTGCTCAGGTATTTTATCTTACATTTATATATCTGCCTGTTGTTGAAAATATTTAATCTCAATCTGGGGTTTCTACCTTGCCTTTGTTGAAAATATTTAATCTCAATCTGGGGTTTCTACCTTGCCTTTGAATATATATTTACCTGATACAAGACACACAACTTTTATTATTTACAATAAGCCTTAATCAGCACAAGAGCTAGGCAGGTATTTATTCTCTATTCTACGATGTCTATTTCCAAATGAATAATCCCATTATATAATTTTCTGTGTTTCATCTGTACAGCTCTTAATTCCAATTAGCCAACCCACATGGCATTATTTTAACATTCTCACTCCATGGCAGCTTCTCTTTTCTCTACTTCCTTCCCCCCCCACCCTCCTGTGGTCTCCTCTGACCCTTAGCAGGAATACCAAATCCTGCTTATCTCAACCAAATCCTGCCTATCTCAATTCTGCCCTGCTATAGGTTGTAGGAATCTTCATTTAGCAATTGGAAATGACTTGGTGGCAAGGTCACATAGTGTCACTTGGGTCTGCAAACAGACTCTCTACTCTCTGGGGCTTCCAGGTCTTAGAGGCACACACTTAGCATTACAATACATAGCAGTAGCCTAGATCTTAACCCTTTGCTGTCTCATTCAATGACCTTTCTCCATGTTCATGGCCTGAAAGAACAATCTTTCATGTCATTCCTTTCCATGTTAATTCTAACATATCACAGCTCACAAAAGCACAAATGACTTGTTTAACCTTGATTACTTAAGTGTTCAATTTACAAATACAGTGACATTATTGAATCTTCAACATACTCATTTTGGAGGAATACATGTCAATTCATAATTACCACTGCTCCCTGGGATATTGATTAGTGTTTCTTTGTTGCAGTCAGTACATGCTAGTTACAACACGTTTCAAAATATCGATTCTATGTGTAGGATGTGAGTGTCAGGGTACTTTTGCTTGAGCTAGTCCCCTCTACAGTTGGGTGGTATGTAACCTGTGACATCATAATCCTTTGGTATAATGTAGTACTTCAGAGACTTTAAAAAATTTATGATAGACAGGCTGTGAGAAATAAAAGAATCAGAGGTACTCTAAGAACTTCAAAAGAAAAAGAAAAAAAAAAGCAAACCAAAGAATGGAGGAGTCTCCTTAGTTCACCTCCTTGGGGTTCTCTCCTCATTTCTGTCTTTGTGTTTTTCTAACCAAGATAAAAAGAGGAAGAAAGAGTTTGATTTATCTTGGGTCATGAAAAGACCTCTTTGTAAGGAGGGGGTCAGAAAACTCAGTGGGCAGCCAGATCATGCCTTTCATCAGTAGGATTTCGAAGGCATCCAGAGATAGACTGAGGTGCTCTTTACAACATAAGGACTGGACTCTAGGGAGGAAAATAATCCAAAAGTTCTAGCAGAGGAGAAAATGATATGTTAGAGGACAAAGTCACAGACGCCTGCAATTGCATCTGTGCACTGACTGAATGAGAGGAGGGTTTGCTTGTAGTATGTTTCACCAATGCCTGGTCCACACTCTACGCACAATAGCTTATGATACTCAAACACAGCCACTGTGTGAGAACCAGAATCCCAGCTCTGATGGTCTGCCTTATTTCTGTTACTATACAGAGCTTCTCTAAGCAGTCTATACTCAGATTTCTCATCTGTGAGTGGAAGAATTCCACCACTGTACCCTGAAAATATTAAACGCATGAGAAAATAGGTCATTATCTACTATTGCTAATTTACATATAACAAAAGTTCCCATTTTGTTTATGATTTTTTTCTATACTCTGGTTTTTAAAAATTAAATAACCTTGGAAGAGTTTCACCACTGATTAGTATTAATATGAATTATTTCATGTGGGTTTTATTAATTCTCTCTCTCCCTTTCTTTTCTCATTATCATTGTCTCTTCATGTAATATAGATGTAGGTTGCACAAAATTATTCTGAAGTATATTTTTGCTTATGTGGTTATTTTTCATAAAGAACTCTATCAGAATTAACAAATTTTCTCAAAGCCTAGAGATGCAAGTAAATGATAAACTTTAGGATTTTACATTTAATTTATATTTAACATGCTAGGACATAGTCACATATTGAGGGTAGTTATTAGTAAATACATAAAGCGTTTTTGTTGCTGTTTATTTATTTAATTTATCAATGTCAGGCAGAGGGACAAATGCAAGTTGAGGCATAAAATAGGAGGGCAGATGCTAAAAATTGCCAAGAACCTCCACCAACATAATTACAGTGAAAAACACAGATAAAGAGGGAAATAAAATGAAATTCAATGGTATAGCAACAAAATATCATGTGAAATAAATTGGAATTGAGGCAGCAGAATCTTACATTGTGATAGATTTCAGTCCATTTTGCAAAATTGAGTGCATAATCATCTCCCCTAGTCAGTTAAAATACCAAGATATGTTGGTTCACTTCACTCAAAAGATATTGAGTGTAGAGATTGGACCAGACATTGGCAAAATGTACTAAATGCAAACTGTTGTTTCACTCAGTCAGTGTACAGATTCAGTTGCATCCATCTGTGTCTGTCTGTCTGTCTTTTAACATACTATCTTGGAGGTCACAGACGAAAGGAACCAGCAGGTTTGTTTGCAGTGATAAATGAATAGAGAAGAGTTCATAGTCAAGAGTATCAAATAAAGAAATTAGCAGTAGTGCATAGTTAGGGAGGTGATCATATGTGTGAGATACTCCTTCAAGTGATTAGTCTGCATCTTTTTTAATCCTCTGGTGTGCAGAGGGACATTGCTCTGTTGCAGCTAAATCAACCAAAAATGGAACTCTAGGAATTTTTTCAAGAGTATATAGATTTTTATGGATGCTTGGTTTAGACCATTAAAATCCTCTTGAGTATTTTTTTAATGTAGCATCTGGAGCATGAGTAAGGGAAGTTTTTACTTAAACCAGTGATTTGTGTTCATTTTACTGAGCACATGGGTGATTCTGATTCACACAGGCAAACAGAAAACTATTTTTTAAAAAATATTTACCCACCAATCACCATTTACAATAATATCATCATTTGACCTTCCCATCAACATTGGGGGGGG
>JADRCD010098108.1:0-25903 GCA_019843815.1 Montemys delectorum | reverse complement strand
CATACATGTATATAATGTGCTCTCATCTCCCAGTCATACATGTATATAATGTGCTCTCATCTCCCAGTCATACATGTATATGATGTGCTCTCATCTCCCAGTCATACATGTATATAATGTGCTTTCATCTCCCTCCATATGCCCTTCTCCCTTTTCTTGCCTTTCCCCCTCTTTTCTTGCCAAATAGTTCCCCTTCTATTTCCATGTATTTTTTTTAAATCTAGATTCTACATAGGAGAGAAAGTGTATGTTTGTATTTCTGGGTCTGGTTTATATTGCTTACCTCCAAGTAGTCCTCTTTCTTGCAAATGACTCAACTGCATTCTTCTTTATGGATGTATAGGACTCCACTGTGTACCACATTGTATTTATCCATTCATTTGTGGTAAGCACCCAAGCTGACTCCCTAAGTGTCATGAGAAGCATGGATGTATAGATAGATGCCACGAAGATATCCTGACTTAGGATCCTTTGGGATTCTGATGAGTACAGTGTCTGGGTCATATGGTAGTTTTGTCTTGTACTTTTTGACAAACCTCCCTACTGACTTTTCAGTACTCAGTAATTCACTAATTCACACTGCCACCAGTCCTATGTAAGGAGCCCCTTCCCCTCACCCCTACAGTTCTTGTTGTTTGTTTGATGAGCGTCTTTCTGGGTGGGATGTGATAGATTATCAAGTGTGATTTTGATTTGTTGACTGTGTTGACTAATGACATTGATTACTTTGTCACGGATTTATTGGCCATTTACATGTCTGAGGTGTATTGAGAGCATCTGGCCATTTGTTGATTAGATAATTTGGTTTTTGGTGTTTAACTTTTTTAGTTCCTTACATATTACAAGATATTAACCCCCTGGAAAATGAACAGACATTTTTTTTCTTACTTGTAGACCTTGGTTTCATGTAGATATTGTTTCCTTTGCAGCCCGGGAGCTTTTACACTTAATATGATTCTACTATAGATTTTTATACTCTCCAGTCTCTCACACTGGGAAAAGAACTCAGGGCCTCGGGAAACTGAGTCAATGGTTGTTCTGTATCCAAAGAGAATTAGCTTACTAGTTAGCTAAGAATTGTTTTGCCTCTCTCAATTCTGCCTGCAAGTGAGCAGTGAGTGTGTGGACTAGTGTAGGAGGCATGCCTAGTCTCCCCCTAACTAGTGTAGAACACATACACTCGACTCACCCACCCTAACCCTGAGGCCCAGCTTGGGTGGAAAGGCTGGCATTTACCAAAGGCAAACTACCTGTGGATCTTATCTTTGAGACTCATTGGCTTTCCTGGGGACAAAACATGTTGTTTCATCTAATATACATGTAGATAATTGTATCACTGATTGTGACTTCAGTGTTTATCAAAGACCAGCTCCAATCAGCTGAAAGTGTACAGGATTGCTGGGGAATATAGGCTGTGGCATGTAAATGACATGAGTCTAAAGTCCAGCTGCCACCAACCTGTCTCTGTCATCTTGCCTACTGCTCCCTCAGCCAGCTCTCAGGACCTCTGTCAAGCCATGGCTCAGGCAAGGCTAATTTTCTTGATGTGCCCCTCCCCTGCCATGTCTTGCCTCCTTCCACGTGCTGCTACTTGCACAGATCCCTGGGCCACTAAAAGCTCCCTTTCCTTTGTGCCATAGGACTCCAGGAGAATGGGTAAAATCCTCCGTTCCCTGGCCAGCTCTCACTGCTCATTGTTCCTGCAGATCTCCTGAGTGTGTTGTGCACAGACTAAGAAGGTCTCTGTTCACCAAGTGAAATTTACATGCTCTGTTTGGTCTCTGGGGTCATTATGGATATAAACGTTAACTCATGAATTATGCATTGACATATTCAAGCATTGGTTTACACATTGCTACATGCCTCTGTATCTCCAGTCATTACTCTTTAGCCGCTCACACATTATCAACCCTATATGTAAATCTGCCCTCTTAGGTGTAGATTCAAGCACGTGTTATCATGTCTGTGGTGAGTTGGCTCAGAATAGCATTCGATTATTTTTTTCCATGTGCGAGAGCTCATTCACACTCACTCATGATTTCTTCTCTGCTCTCTAACTTGCAGCTAAGCAGTCTTACGTGATTTTTTTTTTGCCTTAATACGTTTGTCCCTTCTAGCATTATAGAGTTCATGATGCATTCTAAGTATATGTGTCCCATTTAGGCGACTTGTTTTTTTTTTTTATTAATTTTTAATTCCACAAGTAATACACAACTCTTTCTTTTACCTTTAATATTCTTTGTTTTCATTAAAATGTATTCAGTATGCATATCACCATTGTTCACAGTTCACTGTGATGTTCCCATATAGGTGTGCGTGTGCACTTTTCATCCACCATAGATTTTCAATAGCTTGTCATGTTGGTACCTGCAGACTAGACTGGTTCTTACTGAGTGATCTGCTCCCCCATGTGGATTGACAACCTCTCATTTTAAACATGCATTTACACATGTATGCATTATTCACTGGTGTACTGATAGCCATTCATCTCTTTTAAGTTTTTCACTATTTTAAATACATAGAATTGTTTTTCTAGGTTTCCAGGTCATGGGTGCCAGGACATTAGTGATGGCTCACAAATAAGTCAGAAAGGTTGAAACAAAAATTATAAAATAAAGGAAGGGAGAGGGAACTCTAGTTCACTGCATGATGAAGGGGGCTGTGGACTCACGACCTCTTTGCTTTCTTTGTTCTGGATGCATGCACTCACTGAACTGCCTCTGGAAGCTCATAACATACCGAAGCATAATGAAAGCAGTCTGAAGACAAATGTCTATGATAGTCATTATAGCTATATAATGTCTTCCACTTGGACATGGGGTAGTTGCTGAGCCAAGTGACAATTCTATCCCTGCGATGGCGGGATGAGACTAGATTCCCCAAACGTCTAGAGACAAACCCTTGACCCAGGGGTTTCTAAAGCAAGATCATGCTCGGGAGTGGGAGCACCATGTTTTTCCAGGGCCCCCTGAATGTGGTGCCCACAGATGAGTTGCAGAGATCTTTCTGGACCCATGTCCTGGGACTCTTTAGGAAGCAAAGTGTGTTGCTCAGAAGAATCCAGACAGAGTGCTTGTCACTGACCATTACCAACAGATGGGCTAGGGACCAGCCTCTCACCAAAGCAGAAGCAGAGAAGAGACAGACATGGGTACTCCTCCCTACGCTGGGGGGCTGGGGAGGGTAGCCCTCCCACAACCTTCATCTGATGATTGGCAGCTGCCTCTAGAGTGCCTGCCCCTGTCCCCCCAGGTAATAAATAGCACAGCTTCTTGCCCTTCCTTGCCTTGCTGTCTGAGCCACATCGCTGCAGGGGACAGCTAGTCTGTAGCCAGCGGAGGTGTTTGTCTTCCTGTGCAGTTCACTTATTTTTCACACTGAAATGATAACCAGGGGTCAAATTTAGAGGTTCCCTCATCAGCTTATTTTCTCACCTGCAAAGATGGGAGAAGGCTGCACTGGGTGAGGGGGAGGAGGGTGGGATGAGACAGATTTATACATCCCAGTAATGGGCCCTTGCGACTCTCTCTCTGAGACAATTTTTTCTTACTCAGGGCAACTACAGCACAGGGGTAGGGGTGGAAAAGGAGAGATCTGGCAGACAGCCCAGCTTGGATTTCTCGTTAGAAATCTAAAAATCCAAAAACTTTTGAGCATTTCAGATTTGGGATTTTCAGATAATAAATGCTCAGTTGGTAAAATCTATGCAAGTGCCCCACATCTGAAGGACTCCAAAGACATAAACAGAAAACACCTCTGGAACCAAGTCTCCCAGATAAGAAATATTTAGCCTGTGCCCTGGGGAAGTTTTGGTTTTGTTTTTTCTTTTTTTTTTTTTTAATTCATTATATTTTGTTTATTTTGTATACACGTGTGTGTGTGTGTGTGAGAGAGAGAGAGAGAGAGAGAGAGAGAGAGAGAGAAAGAGAGAGAAGACAGAGATAGGCAGACAGACAAAGAGACAGACAGAGAGACATGTCATGATGTGTGGCAATCAAGAACAATCCTGTGATCAAACAAGCCACCAGGCTTTAGTGGCAGATGACTTTTACCCACAAGCCTCTGCTCCAGGTCCCATTTTGGAAGTTTTGAGATCTGCCTGGGTCTCTAAGTCCAGGTTGATCATGTTCCCTCTTCAGATTTATTTTCTTCAGATAAAAGCAGCTCTCTCAGCCTTGGGAACAAACTTGTCCCACCCTTTGCTTGGAGCATCAGAGCCACCACAGTGGCTCTCATTACTTTTCAGTCTTGGGCTTGCCCTTCTGTGATGTGGAACGCCTCCCTAGTGGAGGATGGGTTAGAGAAACGGAGACTGGACCCAAAGCCCAAACCAAAATGAGGTGGCTCTGAGATTCTACACTTGTAGGGGAGCACAGCCTCCATTAAGCATCAGCCATAGTCTCTGTGGGGTCCTCTGAGTCTGGGTCCCTGGGCCTTGTGTCCTCCCTGTTGCTGCTCTTGTTCACCCCAGTTCTTCTCTCACAGAGAAAGCACTTGATGAGGCACATGGAGATGCTGTGGGGGGTGCTGGATTACCTGCATCATGAGGTAAGGCAATGGCTCCCCAGCCCCTGGGACCTTGGGACATGGGACATGTGACAAGCATCATTTTGGGTGCCTGTGAGGCCTTCCTCAGGGCAGCAGAGTTGGGATTCAGGTTACTCTCAGTGGCATTTGCTGGAGTAGGAGAACAAGACCCTGAGGATGGAAAGCTCGAAGAGTTCCACCTTCTCACCTGTCCTGAAAAGAGATGCTTCTGGGGTGGGGGTGGGGGTCTGGGCCCTCTTAGAGAGCTAAGCACCCTAGCTTTCTGATTGAAGCTGGCCTCTCTGGAAGCTGCAGTCTCTAGGAGCTTAAGAACAGTGCTGTGGCTCACCTTCCCAAACACACCTGCTTCCCAGGATCTGGGCCTCACTGACGACCAGAGAGAGGCAAGAGGTGCATTCTAAGATGCACAGCTAAAGGGGTGACACCTTTGGACGAACCACATCCAAACCCTCCAAAGGGTAGTCCCCAAACAAGGCCCACAGTGTTCCAGAGGGCCCAGAGGCAGCCATGGCAGCTTGGCACATGCGTGTCTCTTCCTATCTCTTAAGTCTCTTTATCTCCTAGGTCCCCAGAGCATTTGTGAATTTGGTGGATCTCTCTGAGGTTTTGACCATGGATCTTCAGCATCAAGAGACTGGTTTCAGGTAAAAGAGAGCAGGGGACAGACCGACTGACAGACAGACAGACAGGCAGGCAGGCAGGCAGGCAGGCAGGCATAGAGTAGGACCATCATCTGTGGTGTGGTTGTCACATGTCAGTACTGTAGGGACCTTGAAGTGTAGGTCAAGACACTCCAAGACCATGTTCTCAGCACAAAGGAGATTTATTTACCCCAGAGGAACAAAGGGCAGGGATAAGGGATAAAGAAAAGGGCCAAGGGAGAGGGGGAGGGGTATTCATCCTGGAGGACAAAGGACTGGCTCTGAGTAGAGCGAAGACAGACATGACCCATAGGAAAATGACAGTTTATAAACTGTCAGAAGGGGAAACCCTGTGTTAGGGTAAGACATTTAATCTTAATTGAACATGTTGATTAGGTGAGCCACAGGGGGCATTTGTTGCTGGACTTCAGTACTTCAGTAGTTGGATTATGGTAGTCAGGCTCAGGAGGAGATCTCAGGAACTCCCCAAATAAGAGGAACTTTGGGGCTAGCTTGAGGAATGTAATCTAACAGCTTTTAGGGGGAATGGTGGAGAAGGGCAAGGCTTGCCAAAGCCATGTCTGCCATGCTCAATCTGGTTAGAGTCCTTTCATGTATTGCATGGACTCTCCACATACATTGATGCCCAGGGAGCCCTCCCCTGGGGAGACTGGAGAGTTCAATAGCTGTCTGGCTCATATAGTGAGTGCCAGAGTCAGTGAGAATGCTGCAATATTTAATTTGGTTGACGCAGTGATAGAGCCAGAGCCCCACCCCCACCCCCACCCCCAAATGTTTGAGAGTTTAAACCACAGTTGAAAGAGTCCTTGCCTGGCGTGCACAAGCGGGAGTCAGTTTCCAGCACTGCATAAAACTAGGTGTGGTGATACACACCTACCGTCCTAGCACTTAGGAGATAGAGGCAGGGGGTCAGAGGACAAAGCTCTATACAACACATTTGAAGCAACCTGCATGAGACACAGTCTTAAACAAACACACACAGGTTTGGCAAAGCATCTCTAGCCATAAGAGGTATTATTCTAGAAAACGACTAGAAAAAAAAAAAAAAATAGCAGTGTAGTTTAATGTCTCAGAACTTGATTCTCATGTATTTCTGAAAAATATCGTAGGACTTTTGCTTTAGCTTCAGAATCTGGTATTTTATTCTGAGAAAGAACTTCATGTCAAGAAGGTCTGAGCAAGGCCAGCTGAGAAAGGAAAGAGGGGTTCTGGAGAGGAGGAGAACAGGATCAAAAGGATGGGTGTGGGTTTCTGGGGTGGTGAGCAAGTGGGGAGCACGTGGAAGGGGAGGAAGAATGTCTTCACAGCATATCCTGACCCTCTGGACAAGGGCTCCATGGGGTGCCTTCCACTCTGAGTTGGCCATTTGTGTCAACTTGAAACGAGCTAGAGTCTTCAGAGAGGAAGCAACCCTAATTGGGAAAATGTCTTCGTTAGACCAGGCTACAGACAAGCCTGTGGGGCATCGTTTAGCCTCATGAGCAACCCATGAGGAGCAAGCAGCACACCTCCATGGCCTCTGCATCAGCTCCTGCCTCCAGGTTCTTGCCCAGTTTGAGTTCCTGCCCTGACTTCTCTCAGTGGCCTGTGATTCAGGATCTGTAAGCGATATAAATCCTCTTTCTCCACTGTGCTTTTAGTCACAGTGTCTCATCACAGCAGTAGTAACCCTAACTGAGAGAATTGGTACCAGGTTTGTGGGGTATGGCTGTGATAGACCGGGCCATGTTGTTTTAGGGGAATCCTGGGATCACTTTGGAACTTTGGGCTAGAAAACTCACTGAAGGTTCAAAGGGTGGTGATTGAACCTGGGGGCAGGGCAGATGACAGAGGTCTGCCTTGTGAAATTTCAGAAGGAAATTTGAGAGATACTTGACTCTCTCTTGAGGTCAGTGCATATTTGGAATTAAACCTCTGTGGTTCTGGTCACTGGGTCTGGAGAGTCAGTCGTGATTTACAAGAGACCGGAAATAAAGTGAAACCTTTCCTTTGCTGGGATAACTGATGTTGGAGCTGGAGCTGAAAAGTTAGTGGTGATTATGAAGAGACCAGCATTGTTGAAGTGAAATCTTCTGGGAAGTGTTTCCTGAGAACACACAGAAACTGGGTTCCAGAGGTGGCCAAGGCTGTACCCACGCATGCTAGCAGCCAAACTTGATAGTGTAAGAGTCACCTAGGTGGTACTGGTTTTGAAGAGATGAAGGGATCATGGAGAACAGCTGAGGTTTGGCACTGTGTAGTAAGGATAGAGTCCCTGAAGAGACGGTAGGAGAGGGAGAGCTTAGTAGTAAATGTGCAGCCCAGTTGCAGCAAGAGGCCCCAGAATTGTGGAGATGCCATGCAGCAGTGTGGGCCTGAGCTTAGGGGACGGATCCATGAGTACTGCAGTGGGTAGAGCTGGAGAAGTGACCCAAACCCTTTGGAGGAGCCCAGAAGATTGTGAGTGAATCCCAGACATTGGACATTGAGTGATCTATACAGTTGGAGTGTGATTTTGCTTTATTCAGAGTGTAAATGTGCTCTTATTTTTCCTCTTGAAGTAAGAAAGTTCTTAACTTATTTTGATTTTAAAGGAGCCCACAGTTGAGAACTTTGAGCTTTTAAAATGGTTTTGTATTAAAACTCTATATTTTAAAAGAGATTTTGGATATTTTTTAAAAGAGACTGAATGTTGAAGTGTTTGTATTGGTAAAGGCTGTGGGACTTTTAACTTTGTAATATGTTTCACATTGTGATATTTATTAATGTAAAATCTAGAAGATGAACAAGAAAGGAAAAGTCATGACTTGCTAGTGTCAAGTTGACAAGGGGTCAGTTGTGCTGGCCAGGTTTATGTCATCTTGACACAGGCTAGGGTCATCTGAGAGGAGGGAACCCTAAATGAGAAAATAACTCCGTAAATGGGGCGGTAAACAGGCAAGCCTGTAAGGCATTTTCTTAATTACTGACTGGTGTGAGGGGAGGGCCCAGCTCCTTGTGGATGGGGACACCCCTGAGCTATAAGAAAGGATCCTGAGTGCTATAAGAAAGCAGGCTGAGCAAGCCATGAGTGCAAGCCAGTAAGCAGCACTCCTCTGTGGCTTCTGTATCAACTCCTGCCTCCGTGTTCCCTCCACCTTGAATGTCTGCCTTGGCTTCCCTCAGTGGGCTGTATCTCAGAATAGTTAAGGCAAATAGATCCTTTCCTCCCTACGTTGCCTTCATCGCAGCACTATGAACCCTAACAGGACACACCTCCAACCTTCCCACTCACCATTTGCTTCTCTTCTCTTGTATCCTCTAAGGCTACAACTTCCCTTCTTCCTAAGCAACTCTCTGCACCCCCTCCCCCATCACACGCTCTCTGTTGGAGCCCCGTCCCCATAGCCCTATCCCACCAGTATAATGCATCATGCTTGGCTCCTTCTGACCTGCAGCCCTGCACCAGAAGTTTGCAAATGCTCAGAGGAGACAACGAAGTTATCCAAGGCTGTCATGCAGTGGTCCTATCAGGTGAGTCCCAGTTGGAACCTGGGCTGCTGGCTCTCTGGGGGTGGGGTGGGGAGTATGGAGGAGGAGAATAGGATGGTGGGTGATGGTGAGCTAAGCTAGCTTCTGTAAGACTTGGCTGAATTCAGGACGGCTGTGAACCAATGAGAGGGCAGGTATCCCGACACTACTCCCCGTGATGAATCCATACTGTTATCATAAAGGGGAGCCACCACAGCATGTGTGATGAGGGAGGGGACCGTGCTGATGGCAGCTGGTGAAGAGCTTTGCCCATTACTGCCGAGATGTTTTTTGCTGCCTCTACCAGGCGTGTGTTTTGTTCCAGCCAGACAGTGCCTGTATGGAGACAAGCCATGGCTCCTGAAGTTGACCAAAGTGGCCAAGAAGGATATATTGGGCTCAGTGAAAGCCACCATTCTTACACTTGAGCCGGTGAACAGCTCAAAATACAGTGCCTGCTGATGTGCATTAACCTATTTTGCCTTGCTACTCAATCATGAAATTGTTGACAATGCAGCTATGTGACAATGCTGTCTAATCTAGACATTGCAGACTGGGGGAGGGGATGACATCACAGATGTAGCCCCCAAGGAGAACATGGCTCCTTCTTGGCATGCAGGACTATCCTGTACTTTTTCCAGAGTTTCCAGAGAGGAGTCTCCAGCTCTCTGCCTGGTACACCCTGGTGCTGGGGCTTCAGAGACAAGTTTTAGACTTTCAGAGACAGTGAAAACTCACTGTTAGTCCAGAGTGTAAGGCAAGGGGGCTCTTCCAAGCACGTGACTGGATACCTTGTGTGGAGGTGGTCGAGTCGAAGGGTTCCGGTGTGCTAAACAACTCTGGCTGGCTTGGGCTCTTGACATGCACTCTCCTCTCCCCTTCAGGAAGCCTGGGATGATCTCCTGGCCTCCAGCAAGTTCAACAAGCGTGAGTCCTTCTCGGTGGTTTTCCAGCCTTTCTTCTCTGAAACAGAACCACCCTCGGTGAGTAAGCCATGTGCGGCATCGAGATTACGGATTGTAGATGGTGAGGAAGTCTGGACCAAACATCTGCCCCTGCCTCCGACTCCCCCTCCTCCAACTCCCCTCTCCCCCTCGTCTGACTCCCCCTTCCCCCTCCACCTCCTCCTCCTCCACAGAAGCCCCAGAATACAGTCTCAGAGACAATACCACAGCAGTCTCTCACACTTTCTCCTGCAATTCCCTCACAGGGTTGCATGGCCCCATGAGGCAGATTCTGAGATCCAGGGCAGCTCCAAAGTAAAGAGCAGGGACCCAGGGCTGATAGTGTAGCCTAAAGCCCTGCCTCTGGAATGGGCCAACTGTGTGACTTCAGGAAAATGGTTTGACCTCTCCATGCCTTGGTTTCACATCTGCTAAAACGAGGACTGTTGCTAATATTCCATCCATCTAGAGTGGATGTGGACATCCCACAAGTTAACACACGAGAAGAACTCAGGGCCTGGGGGTGGGAAACCCTGGGTACCTCTCACCTCTGTGCTTACTTGGTGGGGTGGCTGTCTTCAAGGCCACCACCTCTAGCTTTCCCCTTCAGGGCTGCAGTTGGGAACAGCTCCCAGCTCCTATCATGGTGCTACCTCCAAGACTTACTGCTGTTTAAACCATGGCTCATAAAGGGGAAAGGACCCCCTGCCCGGGCCTCACTTCCTCATTCAGACCACAGCTGGGTCACACCTCTGTCCTGAACCTGCTACTGTTCTGAGTTCAGGTTTAGAGGCTCCGTCACAAGGCAGAGCAACCAGAGACTCACTCTGCTTCCTGCAGCCCTGACCTCCCAAACCCTCACCCCAGACAGCGCTCCTATAGACTCATTGTTAAGGAAGGGCTAGGGGACAAGGCCGGATGGGTCACAGCCCTGTTCTCGTGGGTCAGTCAGCACGGAGGCCATCATATCCTAGATGCCGGGAGCTGACACAGAGTTCCTTTTCTTGCAGAAAAGGTCCTCCCCCCAGGATCCCACCACACTCGCCCTCAGGATCTGGAATAGCATGGTGAGTGTGGAGCCTCGGAGGCTCACTCAGTGCCCAGGAGCTTGACCCTATCAGCGACAGGAGCGGGGGAAAAACTTCATCTTACCTTCCCCAGAGGCAGAGCCATGTCCTCAGAGACTGGGTAGTTGACTTGCTTCCTTTCATCTCAGGGCACATCTTGGGGTACAGGCTCCCCCGGAAGCTCCTACACACTCTCTGCACTCAGGTGGCACCATGCAGGTCTAAAGGCCTGGGTGGTACCCAGAGCCAGCCTTGTCTTCAGAGAGATGATCTGGACTCAAATTAGATTCTTCCTTTCATACCTGCATCATTTCAGGGTATCAAGTCCCCAAACAACACAAAACACAAACTCTCTGACCCCACATACTCAGTGTATCTCACCCTTGATGTCATGGAATGTGTTGATCTCCGTAGGGTAGCAACGGTAGACTTTCCCAGGTCCCCAAAGATTCCCCAGGGCCTTTGGGATTATTAGTGGATGGGAGGTATCCCAAAGCTTGATGCCCTTTCAGGGTGCTGGACTGCTTCCTCTATTATCCCACCCACCCACCTTCTGTCCACATTACCTGAACTTTAGAATCCCAGCAAGAGAAGTTGGCTTTTCTTCTTCCTTGGATTAGAAATATTTCACTGTGTGGAGTATGCTGAGCTTCATGTTAGCCCGAGGTGGCCTGCAGAGGTCAGAGAAGGGAGGTTAGGGACTGGTGGAGTGAGCCCATGTGGGAAATACTTTACTCTTTCATGAAGGCATCAGGTTTCACTGACAAAGACACCTGCAGGTGGAGTAGGCCCTTGGATGGGGTAACCCCTTAGTGGTGGCTCTCAACCTTTCTAACACTGCAACCCTTTAATATAGTTCCTCATGTGGCTGTGACCACCAACCATGAGATTACTTCTGTTGCTAGATGGTGGTAACACACACCACTTGGGATTAAAGTGTTACAGAGGCAGGTGTATCTCTGCGAGAACAAGGCCAGCCTGGTCTACAGAATGAGTTTTAGGTCAGCCAGGACTACATAGAGAAACCTTGTCTCTGAAAAACCACACGTGCAAAATTATTTTTGTCGGTACTTCATAACTGTAACTTTGTTCCTGTTATGAATCGGAATGTAAATAGTTTTGGGGGATAGAGGTTTGCCAAAGGTATTGCCACCCACAGGTTGAGAATCGTGGCTAGCCTTTCTCTCATGAAGGACAGAGAACAGACCCCAGGCTCTCTAGTACAGGTTTGCCCTTTGACCATCTTCTCTCTAGGAGACAGGGTTGACTGTACCAGCTCAGCCAAACCTTGGGCCTCTACTCACACCATTGCCTCCTCAGCCAACCGGTGTCTGACTACGAGGTCAGGAGAGGCCCTGAAGATGGAATCTGAAGTGGTGTAAAGGGGGAGGGCAGGGCACACATCCTTGGCAAGGGGCCTTTTGTGAGCTAAGGGTTTGATGACAGCGAGCCAAGTACATCAGCAGATGGCAGGGAGGGAGATCTGCCAGAAACTGGGGACCATGAGACCTAGTGCGCAGACAAGGCCTGGAAAGTGAAAGGGAGAACAGCTGGGGAGAGCCAGCAGCTGGGTTCCTTTCTCTCTCTCCTTTGATCCTGCTGCTGACTGACTGTGGTGTTGGTGGCAGTAATGTTGATAACTACCTTTATCAGGCAGCCCCGTGACCAACACGCCCATGCTTCTGACCTGGTTCCTTCTATCCTGCTCAAGGGTCACAAGGAGCCAGCGCCCAGCGGGAAGCTGAAGATATTTCCTTTAAAACCCAGGGCCTGGGGTACAGCAAGTGTCACAAGGACTCTGTGCAGGAGCTGAGAGTCATCCTAGGCAGCCTCTCTCTAGACTTGTCCAAACACCCACAAGCTCACGGTTTCCCAATAAGTCCCTCAAGGAAGGCTCCTTTCTGCCCGGAAAGGGAAAGGGGAGTCCCCCAAGTGTATCAGTCCCCCAGTTTCCTCACTGGCAAAATACCAGGCCACCCACAATTCTGCTAGCACCCACCTACAGCTCCTGCACGATTGAATCTGCCTGTGAAGGATCAGGAATGTGACAGGTTAGGGCGAGGCAAAGGGTGTCAGAGAGTGGTTCTGGCCCCAGTCCCGTTTCTGGCTCTTTGTTGACGTAAGTAACATTTTTCTCTCTGTCTCAAGACTTTGGTGGCCTTCAGCCAGCCTCAGAGGGCTTGTGAAACAACAGGTGCCTGAGGGCTCCCTTCACCTCTTTCAGTTCTGTCTCCACAGGGAAGGCTGCAGCCCCAGGTTTGATGTGCTTAGCTTACCCCAAACTACTGTGGTCAGTCCCCAGTCCCGGGGTTCCTGTTCTATGCCACAGTCACAGACACAGAGCCTTAGGGGAAGGCTTTCCTCCTAGGTAGGCAGCGGAAAGATGGTCAGAAGAGCTACTGTGATCTCAGGGACCCTCAATTGCAGTTCTCCTGACTACATACCCAGGCCACATCTGCACCCAAAGGAATCTCTGCAGTCTATAGAGCCACGTGAGCCTATGCGTGGGCCACATCAATATTGTCCTTCTCTGCCCTCAGACAGTAGGTATGAGCTCAGGGAGTTGCACAGATGCAGAGGCGGCGAGCAGTTTTATCTGCCCACACCTAGACTAGAACTTTCTCAGGTGCATGATCTCTGACCCCCAGCCCTAGCTGTAGCTTGCACCCCCTAGATGAAGCTGAAGAGGCCTTTGTGTCTGAGCAGAACTCAGTCTCTCAAGGTCCTTTCTGTTGCTTCCTCAGCAAATTCTGGAAATTCTTGTATAGTGGTAGTGAAAGGGACACACCCTTGAGGACATTTTTTTTTCTCAGGTCCTTCCAGCAATCATAAATCCCTACATGAAGACTCACTGTAAGGTGCTAGAGTTACCAGGCAGGAGAGAGAACTCAGGAAGCATTCATACTTCAGAAGAACTCTATCCAGATCTGATTTTTTTAAAAATTTATTTCGTTTATTTATTGAAGGGAGGGGAGCACCGAGCCTGGTACATATGCGACTCACATCAGGCTCTGTGGCCAGTGCCGTACTTGCTCACTCGTTTCACCAGCCCACAGAGAGGATTTCTTAAGATCACCCTCATCCATCCACACATACTAGCTAACTTCATGGTGGCACAGCAGAGTGGAGGACACCAGAAGATAGAGCACAAGCAAGGTTGAGACCAAGAGCAGATGTCCCGGGGGTGGGGTGGTATTGTGTACAGCACTGGGCGGCAGCAGGAGGAAGGCAGATTCTATGAAGTAATTGGGCTGTCTATCTCTTTTGAGGGTCAGAATTGGTGTAGGAAAACTGGGTGATGGATTCAGAAACACTTATCTTGAGGTTTGCTGTTGCCTTAGCCCTGAGACATGATCTCACTCTGTAACCAGGCTGCCCTCAAACTCAAAGCAATCCTCCTGCCTCAGCCTCCCAAAATGTTGAGATTTTAGGCAGGCACTATTAGGCCCATTTAAAGATATGGTTCTCAACAGTTTTGTTGGGTAAAACCTATGAATTCTCCTCTGAAGGTCTTGAAATGGCTCTCAAGGCTCTGCTAGATTCATTTCCTTAGAATTAGATGTGGTTTCTTTCCAAATTCTCTCATGGGTTCTGGCTTTCTTGAAAGGCTGAGGAGGAGAAAGATGCTTCACAGTTGACCACCTGACCCTGGCAATCAGCCAGGCTCCTGGGCACTCCCTTTGTGAGCAGCCTGCTTCACTTCATGGTTCTAGGAGTGGCTACTGTCAACATAAAACTGAAAGGAGTGTGAGAGGTTTAAGAACCCAGTCCCTTCCTTTACTCCTCCCCCACTCCTTACCCCAACCACCCCGGCCCCCAGCAGGTCTGGAGCTGCAGGCTGCCACTCCTTCTTCAGAAGTGACAGTAATTATACCCCCTTATCTGACTTTCCTTCCATTGGCTCAGAACAAAACACCAGTCCCTGGACATTCCTTTGGCTTCTGGGATCTGGGGCACAGGCACAGGGTTAGATCTTAAGGGGAATCTGAAGTCTTCATGGTTTGTACATGTGGCAGACAACCAGGGTGTCCAAGCCAGTGACTACTACATCCCTGTCAAAGTCTTTGTAAGATGAGAGGCAAAGTTGCTACCTGAACCAAAGTTGCTACTCTGGGTGTGGCAGGGTTGAGAGCAAAGCATAAAACTCTCAAACTGGAGGAAAAAGGACATGTGAAAAAAAACAAAAACAAAACAAAACAAAACACACAAAACCACTCTGATTCCTCTAAGCTACTCATGTTCTCTCCTGCTCTTTCCCCATCCCCTCTCCCTCCTCCTCCCTCTTTCCTCTCTCCCCCTCCCTCTCTCCTCTTTTTCCCTCTCTCTCTCCTCTCCCCCCTCACTACCCTCCCTCTCTTATCCATGCTGGCCTTGAACTTGGAGTTTGTGAATGCCCCCACCTCTACCTCCAAAAATCATAGGCATGTACCACCACACTAGGTCAATGCTGGGGATCAAACCCAGGGCTTTAAGCATACCAAGCAAAGCACTCTACTGAGACATGTCTCCAGTCCTTACAAAGTTTTTAAAGCATCCCCCTTGGGCTTGGCCTGGAGCTTAATAGTGGAAGAGTCTCCTAGCACATGGAAGGCCCTGATCCTGAAGCCCAGCATAGAAGAAAACAAAACAGCTCTATCTAATTCTCCACTTGCCTTTGTTCCCAGTCTCCAGTGCTTTTCTGGTTCCCCCTGCTGTTGCTCTCAGGCACACTTGTCTGTCTCGTTAGGTGGCCTTTGTGGTCACTGTGTTATAGCATTCTTTCCTAAGTCACTGGACAGCCTTGTCAGGCATGAGGGCCAAGCTGGACTCCCTGTCGCTATAGCTCTGCAACCCAGTTAAAGACTGCTGCCTGTTTGGCTTTCTGTGAAGCTCTATAAACTTCAATGCAGAGGAGTGGGGTTTTGTTTTTGTCTTTTAAACTGGACCTGGGTTTATGTGCATGTAGACTGGTGGTTCCCAACCTGTGGGTTGCAACCCCTTTGGGCATCACATCAGATATCCTGCATATCTAATCTTTACATTATGATTCACAACAATAGCAAAATTACAGTTATGGAATAGCGGTGAAATGATTTTATGACTGGGGGTCACCACAACATGGGGAACTGTATTAAAGGGGACTTGAGGGTCAGAAGCTTAACTTTCAGTGAGGTGCCCTTCCTCCTTGCCTCTACTGTTGTTGCTGTGGAAATCTTCATCAGTGAGCCAGCCGAGAACTGGGCACAGAGGGGAGGACATCCTATGGTGTCTAAGACAAGCTAGAAATGTCCGCAATAGGCTACTGATCCAAGAGTAAAACTCTTGAGAGACTCCCTGGTTGGGGGAGGAGAGCATCTCAGGAGTGCCATGGAGGGATGCTGCCTGCCAACATTTTCTTTTCTAGATGGAACCAGTGGGTCAAAAGGATGGGCTACTCAATGCTGCAGAGAGAAAGACAATGAAATGTCCTTCTCAGGTAGGAGACACTGGACTGGGTAAGCCGGGATGTGGGCAGACACATGGAATTTGCTGAAAAGTGGGGTCTTACTGAGACGTTAGCCCCCCTGACAGTCTTGGGTCTATTGTCCTGGGTCTGAGCATAGGTTGCACACGTAACTGTCCCAAAACATTCCTGTGGTCAATGAAAGCAGACTTCCATACCCATGGAAGTCACAAGAACAAAACCACAGCTCTCTTGGCCTTCAGCTACAGTCCCATTCACTTTCTCCCGGTTGTGCCCAGGTGCCACTTGAAGCTCTTCCTCTCCATCAGGAGGCAGAGTTGATGAGTTGATCCTAAGGGGTCTTGAAGGCTGTATCCTAAATATGTGCCCAACATGTAATAGATATATAAGCAATCTTTCCAAAAACATGGATGAAGAAATAACCGAACATGAGTAATAGAAATGCCCTCTATTGTGGAATGCAGGTTGATTCTTCTTGATGAATTAGTAAGTTTATTGTGCTATGCAATAAGAAGCAATAGTTCACCTTTCCCCCTCTTCACTATGGCTTCCAAAAAGCCTAAAATGAGGTTCTCTTTTGGCTGAGTGCTTAGCTCAGTGACACAGACCTTGATGCTGGTTTGCAAATGAGCCATTTCAAGGCCTTGGGGAACTTCTTCAGAGGGCCAAGGAGGCAACTAGAAGGAAAGAGCCAGGGGAAGGGTTGGCTTCTTTGAGATATGCGTAAGAATGCAGTGTTAGAATCCAGCTAGTGTCCAGGCCATAACACCTGCCGCAACCTTTTCCCAATCACAGAAATTGACAGGCACCTCCTGGGTCCCTAGTTACCTCTGGGGCCAAGGTCTGTTTCATGGGAAGTGAATTTTAGCCAAGAGGGTACTGGTCACACACATCCTGTTCCCTTGCTCTATTCCTGGCTCCTGTCTGGCTTACAGACATAGACTGTGAAGCCTCCCCATTCTTATCCAGCCACATGGGCTCTGTATCTCTCTTCAGCAACCCCACCATGCTGTCTCTCTCTAGTGCTGGGACCTGGATCGTCCTCAGAGCCCGTGCCATGACGTTGTTCCTGTCTGCTTGTCTGTGACACTCACAACTTTTAAAATAAACTCCTTACTCCCCAATAACCCTCCTCAGTTCTCTCTTGAACCCCATCCCACCATCTGAAACCTTTCAACATGAAGGTTCCAGTTAACCACATCAATAATGACAAGTTTGATTATTATGGATGGAGAGCTTTGGGCCATAGTTACATGTTACCATTTTTCTACAGGAAAGCCCCTATCTGTTCACCTACAAAAATAGCAACTACCAGGCCAGACAGCTGAAACCCATAACAAAGCTTCAGGTAAGGAAAGAACAGCCTTGAATCTTTGTAACTTTCTACTTAAAGGATAACTTCGAATCTTTGTAACCTTCTACTTAAAGGATAGCCTTGAATCTTTGTAACCTTCTTCTTGGCTCTCTGTGTTGTCTCTGAGCACACTGAAAGCTGCAGTATTTTGGAAACTGTAACAAGTTCCTGAAATTCAGCTGGGGCTGACTGAGGAAGTGTGTGTGAAGTGTTCCTTCGGTGGCCTGGATCAATACAATCCTTAGACCTGTCTCAATGCAGTTCTTGAAAGATCACGAGGTGTTGGGGTTCCATGGCACTGTGACAAGATAACTCAGACCCATTGCAGACCTCTGGTTGGTTTGAGCCTTACCTAAGGAGAAAGGAAAAATAAACAAAACTTGTCTGAATAGGAGAAGTCAATTGAAGTCTGGAACCCAGAGAGTTTGGAGACCAGATAGCTGTGGCGTTGACCCTGTGCCTACAATGTTTTCTTCTTATTTGCAACTTGATTATGAGTTATCTCAGTTGTTTTCAGATACTTCCTGCTGAGATTAGATAGGGCACTTTGCACTCCTCAAGGGACCAGACACTTAAAGCTTGGCATCTTGATCCAGGACAAAGGTAGATAAAGGTGAATTTTGTCCTTCTCTTCCCATCTTATGAAAAAGGGAAGTATTCACCCCAAGCTGTAGCCTGGACTTCTCTAAGAGACCCAGGGTGAAAGATTCTTGGGTTGACCAGTGGGCTCTAATATCTAGTATCATAGATACACCTAGAAGTGAGACAAAGCCACTGGCTTTGAATGCAAATCCAGAGTCTTCCATAGCCTGGCTCTGTATCAATAAGCAAGGCTTAACTTTTCTGTGCTTTGGGTTTTCATCTGGGAAGTAATGGCTATTACCATAATGGTCTTGTCACAGAGAGTTATAAGATATGTGAAGAAATAGAAAGCATTTATTCCAGCGTCTGCATACAGTGAACCCGAGGGAAGTGTTGGTATTGTTTTGTCTGTATTGCTATTCTCTCTCAGGGTACATTATTAAGTCTCTTCTACATCTCTAAAATGCAAGCTCAGAGAGGCAAGGGCTCAGGGTCAGTGCCCAGGAATGATCTGTTAGGTGGCTAAGTAGATGGGTAAATGGGTTATAGACATGAGACTTTAAAACACAAATAAAATACACTGCTGATCCAAAAGAATACAGTTTGGTAGAGGAATGGACACACCAGCCAGCAATTACATGCACTGTAATAGCAGCTGGAATTAAAACTTGTGTTGGGTCTTCTGGGGACAAAGAGGAAGAAAAACCAACTCAGATGGTTAAAGACAGCTTTTCTAAAGAGGCCCATGGCCTCCATTTTGAAGAATGACTAAGAGTGAGCCTGGTAGGTAGACTGCTAAGAAATGGAGAGAAGAAAAGAGTAGGGGGAACTGTTTACACAGGGCCTAGGAGGTATGGGGGAGGACGGAGACCTTGGTCAAGGACAGACTGGAGTAGGGAAGTGTTGGAATCAATGGTTTTATGCTGAGGTTGGTATATGGTAGCCATTTGTTCAGTCAACATATAGTATTAATCTTCTGTGATGCTTACACTATTCTGGTCTTTGGGATCACCATAAGAAACAGCAGGGATGGAACAGGCTGGCTGCACTGAGACTTTAGGCAGGGGAGGGTCCTGAGAGAGACCACTGCAAATGGAGAAGGGGAGGCCATCCAGGCTGGGGGTGGTGGTGACACAGTTGAGGGTTGCAACATTCCAAGCAAGAGTATTAAAGGCCTGAGCTCATGTGGAGGAGGAGGAGGAGGCAGCAGCCCTGGGGTGAAGGAAACAGATTGAATCGAGATCTTAACAAACCCTGAAGTTCTTAATTGTATGCGGTCTTCACCAATATAATGGCTCACTTCCCACCCTGCCCCTATCCCAGTACGTGCATTTACTTCTAACTTCCCTGTGTGTCTCATTTCAGAAGAAAGAAGGGACAGAATTCACCTGTTCTGACAAGGACCCCTCGGACTCAGTTCCTACAACAGGTACATGGCTGTCATGTTCAGTATGAGCGTCAACTCGACTTGAGGTCTGAACTTCAAGTCACAGCAACTTTAAAATGCCAAGGATCCCCAAGGTGTGAGCTCAGGTTGAGCGGGAAGGCCTCGGACAGTATTTATGGCTCTGCACAAAGCCACAAGGTCACGTTGATGCTTGATTATTCTTTAACTAAAATAATAGCATCATTATCAGGAGGCATTTATTGAGCACTGACCCCACGTTTAGGCCATGTTGTGCAAGGAGCCTAAGGGTCGTTGAGTGCAGTGCTTCTGTCTTCAAACCTTCGTAGGTGAATTTGTTCATTTTTTTAAAAAATTAACTTTTAAACAGGAAGCAAAATTAGCCAGTCCGTACTTCTCACCCAAGGAATGTGCAGAATGTGTTCAAGGGCTACACAGAACATTGTGAACCATTCCCATTGTCTCAACTGTGTTTTCTTCCTTTCCTTTTCCTCCCTCCCTCCTCCTGTCCCTCCTTTCTTCTTCTCAAGACATGGTTTCCTTATGTAACTCTGGCTATCTTGGAACTCCCTCTGTAACCAGGCTGGCCTTGAACTCACAGAGATCCTCCTGCCCCTGCCTCTGGAGTGTTAGGATCAAAGATGTGGCACCACTAGCTCCACTCTTTTCTAAAATGTTGCTGGGCTCTGAATATGAGACTCACAGAATGTTGTAGACAGTCATTAACAATCTTCCTAAAGAGGAAACTACGTGAGCACTGCAGCTTTCTTTGCTGTGAGGCAGCTTGGGAAATGATATCTGTACATATGGAAAGTCACATGAAGGTCATAGTGGGACTCAGGGGACTCAGGACCTTAGCTATCTATGACTTCGTGCTATAGGCCCTCATGCTTGGCATTGGAGGATAATTAGATATGCTTATTTCTCAGTTCACTTGCTGGTAAGTTGTTGAATCTCTCCTATAACCCATTTGGGAGTCTCTGTCCTAGCTGATCTATCTTAGCCTCTGACCTAGATTACTGAAAAGAGAAAACTAGGTTTGGAGAAGTCACAATACCTATAAGGAGTCTTACATTTGTAACAATACTGTCTCCTTGTGTTGTGAGCAGAGCAAACAAGTACCATGATTTTACCCACCTCCAAAGGCATCTTGGCTTTGCACATGCAGATTAAGTCATATAATTATCAAATGAGTTTTTTTTAAAAAAAGAATCCATTGCTGCGTGGTGGTGGTGCACACCTTGATCCTAGCACTCAGGAGGCAGAGGCAAGCAGATCTCTTAAGTACTGAGTTTGAGGCCAACCTAGTTTATAGAGTAAATTCCAGGACAACCAGGGCTACACAGAGAAACCCTGTGAGGAAAAACCCAAACAAGCAAACAAACAAAAATCTCACTAGAGCCTAGATACAAAATTTATTCTTCAAAGCTATAGTGTAACAAAATAGACAAGCGCATTTAATCCTTTACCTGTGCTTGCCTGTTAATTGTAACAAAATAAGCAGACTCTGGAACCTTAAAAGTATTTAAGCTCTCTTTAGTCTATTCCGTTAGTGCCTGGTATGCAATATTAGACTGCTTATCTGTTTGGCCACTGGTGATGGCCCCTGTGGAAAAGTTAAAACATGGTAGAGGAATGGCAAGAGACTTGACAAAGGGGGCCATGTGTTCGGGTAGCCTTCCTTTGAACCACACATTCTAATGAGAACTAATTCCCCTTGCAAAACCAGCATTAAGTCTGTCCACAGGCACACCCCAGCCCCCGTTGCCCATTTAATACCTTGCATTGGGCCCATCTCTTAAGTTTCTACCTCCTTCACACCACTATATTGAGGACCAAACCTCCATAACTTGAGTCTTTGGAGGACCAAACCACATCCACAAACCCCACAGAAGTGATATGGATGATGATACATGAAGATGAGTTTAGTCTTTGTACTTCTTGCTCCTGTGTTTGATGACACCGAATTTCTTTTTTTTTTTAACCTGACTAAAATGTATTTTAATAAAATTAAAGACAAAAGCAATAATATTAAATAAGCTGAAACTATATATTGACACCGAATTTCTATTGATCTATTTACTGGGTGGACTTTAACAGCAGAAAGAGACAATCATCTTTATTTGTATGCCCTCCAGCAGTTAAAAGCCCTTATTCTAAGACATAGACAGAGGTCTGCGTATAGAGATATTGCGTATATCTAGATAGATAATCAGTTTGAAGGCTTTAATAACCATACTTTAATCTTATCACTCTGAGAAAGGATGATCTGTAAAGTATTTTACAATCTCCCTAAATTGTGTTTCTGCTTGGTAACCATCCATTAGAACATATCTCCTCCTCTGAAGACCAGATAAAGTACAGTCTCTTCCTTACCCCCTGACCCTGGTGGCTGTTGTGACTAATAACGTGCTTGAAGAACTCAAGGCAGATCTCAAGGCCCTATGATCTGAGATGCCTTGGTGATAGGCACTGTTTAAGTAAACAGATAGATAGGTTAGTCCAAGCCTTGCTCAGCTAACCAGACGGCCTATGATTCAACCCCACATGCCCATCCAGTGAAATTCACACTCATTTAAGAGTGTTGAGGTGCACCTCTGAGTTTCTTGGGAAGTATCACTCAGGAAAATGACTGCAGAAAATGAATCACTGACCGCAGAAAATGATGTAAACAATAAGGAACATTTTTCATTTTTGTGCCAGTGAGCGTAACTGTGCATTCTAACCATATTTGTGCCTGAAGTAGTTACATATTTAAAAAAATAAAAGAAGAGGAAAAAGAAAAAGAAAAACCTCAGGAAAAGGGGTATGTTACTATTTTCCTTTGATTGTTACCGTGTTTCTGCTAAATTCTTCCCTCTCTGGAGACCCTATTAATGATGTCTAATTGAAATGGGAACATGTAATACACATCCTGTTAGAGATGGTCATCTTCTTACATCCCCACTGGCTTAGCAAATGAGAGGAACCAATAAATACATATTGGGCAACTCTGAGAGTTGATATGTAAACAAGGTCACAGTACCACCACCCAAATGTTTGACTACGGTATAAAACAGCAATTTTGCCTCTCTCATTATTTTCAAAACTCTTTCGGTAGTCACCTTTCCTAGTGTGTCCCTCAACGCACAGCTGCCCAGATCAAAAACCATGTTACAGAATAGGATACTGCCTGTTGTCACTGGTCATGGTCCCTCAATGCACAGCTGCCCAGATCAAAAACCACGTTACAGAATAGGATCCTGCCTGTCATCACTGGTCATGGTCCCTGGTAGTCTAGATGTCCATTCTCATCACACACTAGAGCTTGTGGGTGAGGAACCCTCACCCGCTCACCTGTGGGGCTGTGCCGGATGAGGTCTAGAAAGCTGGTACAAGTAATGTTTTTAATAACTAATCCGCATTTGGAATTCAATAAAGGATAAAGTCTTGTGAGGTCTCCCTCCTGCTCCATATACATGTAGGATTTACAAAGCACTTGGTGGCTTTTATAAACACGGATTATATTTTGATTCTTGCTCTTATCTAGCCGAGATGACTTAAGTATCTCCTTGGGGGGTGGTCTGCTGCTCACTTAAAGGTTTGTTTTCTTTTTGTTTTGGTTTGGTTTGGGTTTTTTTTCCCCCCAAAAATGAGTGGCCGTGAGGGGTGGAATGGTCTGTGGCACATTGGTTATCTGTTGGATTCAAGGTGCTTATTCTAAGTTCATGCAGAGGAAACAACCCATAGCTTTAAAAACTGGAAAGCATCGCTAATGCTGCCTGTGCGTGGCTCTCAGCAACAGTATGGAACAGGAAAAGTGCATTTACTGCAGTCATTGAGTCTTGCTAGACTCCCAATACTATTATTTTACCCTAGTTAGGTAAACTGAGCTCTCCCAAAGCTAAGGTGAGGAAGTGGCCATGTTCCAGCAGTAGGCAGTCCTTCACAAGCCTTTTACCTCATTGTGACCCAACTGTCCGTGTTCAGTGGAGGTTGTGAAGTCATCTGTTCATAGAAATTGTGACTTGGTATAGCCTGCCATCAGCAGGAAGTGTTGCCCCATGGGGACTGAGCCTGGTAGTCCCTTAATACATCCGACCTACTTAGCAAATTCAAATTCTTCCCCAAGAAGCTCGTTTATCTGGGTGTTTTCCTCCCTCAATGTTATTTTTTTTTAAATGTTATTTTAAAAGAAACATTTAATATGGTTAAGCAAATAAAAATGAATTGAGGATTTGATGAAGGAATCACAGAAATGCTAAAGGATAGAGTAGAACTTTTGAATGTAAGAATAAGACTGTGGGAATTGGAACTGGGACCCCTGCTGATAGGTTAGACGACATAGAGAAGTAGAAAATGAAATTAGCGAACTGGAGGGTAGATACGAGGACATTATTTGGATGTCAGCATCCGTTGAGTGTAACAAGGAAGGAGATGCGAAGGCCTGAGAGCTACTCCAGGAGTGTCAGTGGAGTCAGCCTCTGTATCCGCAGCCTCCACTTCAGCAGATTCAAACAAGAGTAGCTCAGAAATGTTCAAGCAAAGAAAGCAAAAGTCCCATCTGTAGTGAGCTGACAGGCTTGCCTCCTTCGTTGTCTCCTAAGCCATCCATTATGTTTCTTTCTTGTTTTGAGATAATATACTTACATCATTTCTCCTTTTTCTTCTCCCTTCAAACCCTCCTATATACCCCTTCCTTTCACCCTGTTTCTTATTTAAACCTTTGAAATCTAAAAAATTACCATCATAGACCACATAAACTCTAATTTAAGCTAATATGTTTTATTAATATATTTATAACAAATGCATAGTAATGATCAGTTCTTCTCAGGAGCAAGGTGACCTTTCAACACATGAATGTAAGTATGACAGACAAATCCAGGAAACTGGCACTTACATCACCTCAGACCAGCATTGTCTCTTAGTGAAATTAATACATTTCCTGTACTCCTCATATGGGCAAGGTAAACTCCCATTTATCCACATATACTTAGATTAAAATTTCCAAAGGCAGAATTGGGGTTTCAGTCTAATGTCAGTAAATTATTATCATTGTGGAAATCTTTTCATAAAATTCTTAAAACTGGAGGGCAAATGGGTTGAGAAACCCTAGCTAATAATTTTCCTAGCAAACTGGTTCTTTTAGATTACAGCACTGGATGGTTCAAGTTGTTGGGATACACAAGAATAAGGCACCAGCCTGCTGCCCGCTACTCATGAGTATGGCTCTTCATAGGCTGAGACCATGTCCCTGTCTTTGCTCACTCTTCATAATGTACCAAAGCCTGCATGGCCTCCTGATGAGGGCTCTGTAGAAATGTCCATGAGTGAATGAGGAGTGTTGGACTTCTTTCATGGCAGAGAACTGTTTGTTCCAGATAACATTTATCTAATCAGCCCACATAAATTCTAATCTTATCTGGAAATAGTTGTCTTCCCAGAGAGAGAAATTGCTAAAGCATTTTTTCTAAATTTAAGGGCTACCTCTGGAAATGCGATGGCATTAATAAACCTCAACTCAAGGTCTACAGAATATTAAACCTAAGAAATGCACGGGCTCAATCTTAACAGTAGAGTACTAAATAAGCCAGTTCCTCCCACCAAGCCTTGTTTCATGTGGCCTAATCTCTCCACTGAGAATCCTACAGAGTGGCCATCTAGAGATCCCCACTGTAGAAACAAACTGTACACAATCATGTGCATGCACACACACACACACACACACACACATACACACAGTAGGGAAGCAGGGAGGATCTGTATATGTGTATATTTTTTATTTTTTAAAATTTTATTCTGTGTACACATGTATATATATATGTGTGTGGGCTTGCTTGTGCTGTGGAGCACATGTGGAAGTTAGAGACCAACTTACAGGGTTTTTTCTCTGTCTACCCTGTGTATCCTGGGGACAAAACTTGTGTCTTTGGACGTGGTAGCAAGAGCTTTTACCCACTGAGCCATCTTGAGGACCGTGGACTGCTTTTTCTCTCAGCCTTTAATAAATGTTGAAGCTTTAGAGGCAGATCTGTCTGACTCCTTTACATTTAACCAACTCCAAAGACCTTCCCCAGCCTGCGCCTACCAGTCGGCATTCAGAGAATCCACCATTATGGTCCTAAGAATATAGTGATTGACTGCCACCACAAGCTAAAATAAACCACTTTGGAGTTGAGGGAAGGGAATTTTGTTTTTTGCCTCCCCACTCCCATAGCCTGATTTCTCTGGGAAGAGGTCATTTTAAAGTTTCCATGCTTAGCCCTGTAGGCGTGTGTTAATGTGTGCAGCTGGGTTTGTGATTTGATATTGTTCTTCTAACTGCATAGAGTAGCTGTAGAAGGCTGGGAAAGGCCACGTAGGCTATAATCATGTAAGACGGAGTGTGTGTGTGTGTGTGTGTGTGTGTGTGTGTGTGTGTGTGTGTGTG
>JADRCD010098106.1:0-14335 GCA_019843815.1 Montemys delectorum | reverse complement strand
ATATATATTTCATCCCATAAGTTCTGTGACTAGTACAGCTAGGGATGGGCTGCTGGGATGACAAGGGCATCAAGGCGTCTAGTGGCCTCTTAACGATGTGTAATGGTGTAATGAGCTACCCTTAAATGCAAGGGTTCTGTTTTGTGCTGTTAATAAAATTCACAGTGAATACTGATAGGATAGCTTGCAATATATGTGTTTTGTCTTGGGACTTTAGTAACTTGCAAGGTGAGATGAAGGGATGAGTAGTGAATTTTCAGTAAATTGTACCAGGAAAATATGTAACTTGTTGGGTTATAAGCGGTTGGTCAGAAGACAATGGCTGTGCAGCACATGTCAGACTCATTGTTTCTCTCACTGCTTACTACAGTTTTAACTCAGGTGCCGTGGTTTCCTCCTTGGTCATAAGCTGACTTTGGAGGTATTAACAATGTCCTAAGGTTTGCTTGATGACTCTAGATGGGTCACCTGCTTAGTGTGCGCTGCTGCTCCCGTGGTTCATGTGCGTTAGGTTTTCCCTGCAGTCCTGCCTCAAGAAGGACTATCTATCTGTTTGTTCTAGCCACTCGCCGTGTCTGTGATAGTCTGTCATCTTCTCAGTACTGTCTTTTGATAAACAAGCACTTTTAATTTTGATAAAGTTAAAGTTAACTTTGTTGCTTTCAGAGCCATGTTGGAGGTTGCAGAGACTTACCATTGCGGAGTTTCTGTATTTGGTAGGAGCTAGGTAGGGGTTCACCTCTGTTCTTTTCCATATGACTGTTCAGGCATGGTTGAATGTCATTTGGCCACAGGCATCTAGTCTTGCTTTTGTTCTGTAGTCCAGTACAATTGTTGATTGTGCTGTCTTGGTGCAATTTTAAGATTGAGTAGTGAAGTTCTTTCAACATTGCTCCCTTATACTATTGCTTGATTATTTTGCATTCTGGCATCTCTATGAATTTGAGGATTCTTTCTCCATTTCTATACAAAAGACCATTGTAATTTTGACAGGAACTATGCTGGCTCTCTAGTTGACTTTGGGTATTTTTCCTTTTAACAGTGTCCTGGTGTTTCCCCATGCTCAGTCTCTGGTTTCTGTCAGCGGTGGGTGTGGCTTTCAGTGAGCGGTCCTCAGCCCTTGACTATTAGTCCTGAGGATTGTAGTCTTTTGCATTGTCCATTGCTGTTATATTGGACAGCTCAGCTGATAGCATGACAAGCATGTTTCAAGCAGAGGAATGCACTGAACAAGGTTTCCTACCTTCAGCAGAGGAGGCAGACCGCAGCATACTCATAAAGCGCAGAAAGAACTGAGAACTGTTTTAGGAGAATGAGTGCACATAAGCCTAAGGAAAGCAGACTGATGTTGAGAGTGCCCGGAGAAGGCGACTGTAGGCCCGACAGCCAATGCTCCGACAGCCAATGCTCCTGGTTAACTGAGCACGGCTCGCTCTGCAGTGACTCCAATGAGCTGCTTCACAGTGCGGTGATGGGTTGTGGATCCTCATGCCACAGTAAGGGTCTAAGGAAAGAAAAGCCCTCCTGTCCCCTCACAGGTGAAACAGGCAACGGATAGCAAACCTTTGCCTTGTGTTCTTTAGTGTTTCTGCCGGTTTTTAAAATGTTAAGCAACCAGAATTGGTTGGGGAAGGAAGGTATTCCAACAATTAAACATAGCTTTCTTATTATAACATGTAATCTTTGGTACTTTCTGGCTATCTTTCTTTGCTCCTATTTTAAGTCTGGGCAGTGGCCTCTACAGTTTTTATTTTGCAAGTGTTTTGTGTTTTTTTTTTTTTTTTTTGGGAGATCCTGTGATCTCTGGTGCTGGGCTGCTGTAACATCATTGGTGGACGACTGCATTGCTGCTTCAGGAGTGCTTGAAAGTAAAGCTCCTTGTACAAGGGACACAGGGCTTTCAGGCCTCTCCTGTGGTCTTTGTAGAAATTACGGCAGGTAGATGGTCTGACCTAGGTAGGCTGCATGTGAGCCTGAGAGAACCCTCCTCTGACTTAGGATGGCAGACTGGTTCTTTGATTGTTGAATATGTACTTAGACGTTGCTGACAGTGCTAGTAGGCTTCCTGGTGAACTTTGGGCATGGCTTGGGGACATTCTTAGCTGAGGGCTTTGGACAGTATTTTGGAGTTTCAGTATGACAGGAAATGATTCAGTCTCTAGTAAAACAAAGATTCTATGGGAATAGTTTTTATGGGAATAGTTTTTGTGGGGTTGGGGACTTAGCTCAGTGGTAGAGAGCTTGCTTAGTAAGCACAAGCCTCTAGGTTCAGTCCTTAGCTCTGGTGGAAAGAGAGAGAGAGAGAGAGAGAGAGCAACAAAAATAAGGTAACTGGGAAAAGCTTTTGTTTTTTCTTTCTCCTGTTGTTTTTCCTCATTGGTTGGTCTCTAGGACCCAGAATAGTGTCTGGTGTAGTAGAGCCTCAGTAAATATATAGGGACTGGATGTGTATCTTCAAAAGTGTCCTGGAAAACTCCATATTGGGTTATGTTTAAAGTCATCCCCCTTTAGAGGACTGGCTATGTAGTTTTACTAGTGAGGGGCAACACATGTCCTGCTTAATCTTCATATTGATTGTGGCTGATTTGGCCATGCGCCATATATACAGCTGACATAATAGAGATGTAAGTACATCAGATAGCTTAATCAGCATTCGTTTCCCAATATATAATAGCTTGATTTTGTTAAATTTGCATTTACAATATTATAGACAGTGTGCTAATTGCCACAGTGTCAGTATGGATTAGACAGCTGACAAAGCTAGCATTTGAAGACCAACATCTGTGCCAAACACCTTTAATTACAGCAGGCTTTGATTGCCTTGATTTGTCCTATAAATAAATTCATTATATTGGAACTGCTCAAATTTCTGATAATGGCGCTTTTCCAGAATCTGCCACTTAAAATATACATCTTCTACTCTTAAGCAAACTGCTGTTACTTTCTTTTAAAGATGTATATTTATTTATGTAATTTTATGTGTGTTTAATGTGTGCATGGGTGTAGACATGCCACTGTACATGTGTGGTAGTCACAGGACAACTTTACAGGATTCAGCCCCCTCATTCTGATACCATGGTCCCATGGATAAAATGCAGGTTGCCAGGAGCAGTCAACTTGAGCTGGAGACATCTCAGCAGCAGAGGTTCTGGTGTTTTAGGGACTGCTGTTCTGCAAACACTCTTTATCGGATGCTGTAGTTGATCAAACTTGTTGTCATTACCCATGGAACTGAGCTCTTCATGAGGACCCAAGAGATGCAAATATTTCCCTGATGTTGCCTAGATTTGTACTTGAATAGGAACACACTTAAATTTCCTTCCTTTCTGTTTTCTGTATTGATGAGACAGGGTCTGTGTAGCTCAGGCTGGCCTCACAAGCTTGCTTTGTAAGTGAGAATGCTGCTGAAGTTCTGCTCCTTTGTACACCTATCTAGGCGCTGTTTCTGTGCTGCTGGGGCTGTGCACCGGGCCTTTGCTTTGCCTGCTGAGCTACAGCACCAATTCTTATTTTTTTCTTTTTTCTTTCTTTTAATGATGTCGTTTATTAGAGAGAGTGTGGGTGTGTATTTGTGTTTGCCCTCGTGTGCGTGTGCACGTGCGTGTCTGTCTGTCTTGGAAAGGCTGCTTTCTGAGGGACTCCTGCTCCTGAGATCACCCTAAAAAGAAGGATGCATAACTCAGGTCATTATAAGAATCCAATCTAAGAAAAGTATATATTTTCCTATCCGTGCTTTGAAATGGGTTTGGAATTACAGCAGAAGGGAGATTAGCCCAAGTAAAGTAATTTCTTGGTGTGGGGGCGGGTGGAGGGAGAATGCTTTTCATTTGATGTAACAGCATGTGTGATGGAGTCCAGAGCCAGGATTTGGCAGACAGGTGCGAAATAAAGATTAAAAAGGAAACTGTTCAGGTAGTTGTGTGCACATACTTAAAACATTCAGCCAGTCTGTTTATAAGCTCTCATTGGAGAGCTGCAGTGTACCTCAGAAGTGATTAGACTATAGCACACAGGGTCGCATACTGTCCTTATATTGTAGCGCTCATACCACAGCAACCTTGGTATTGGGGCAAGGGAGAGGCTGGGGCTGGCTGCTGCTGGCATTGATACTCAGCTGTGGCCACAGAAAGAGTAGGCTAGCAGGCTCTCATCCAAGTTCTCCCATAGGCGACATGTATGTCTTTGGACAGTTTGCTTTCACTCTACACCTTCATATCGATTTTCTTTTGGGTTATGTTGAGATTGAACAGAGAGCCTTCGGTGTACTAGGCAAGCCCTCAGCCACTGACCCACTGACCTGCATTCCCGTGTGTAGACTGTTTAGCTTTTTGTTTAATTTTTAAGGTCTGCCAAATAGGTTTTCCTTTTTATACACCAACTTGCTTTTTAAAACATTCTGTTAATCATAATATTAAAGGTTTTTTCTTCATACACCAAGGTGGTTGACTTACTTAACGTGGTGATAAGTTCTTTGGTCTCAACTGTAAGTCAGATTGCTGCAGTTGTCAGAATAGTTTGCCTTAATAATTTGGGTCCAACAACTTAATGTGTTCCAATGGGAAGAAGTAGAAACTCTTAAAGGTAAACACATCATTAAACGGGAGGGTGTTTTCAGCCTAGGGTGACTCGGATGATCCGTAATATTGATATTATGTGCAGAAGGAAGCCTGCCTTCTGCCTAACCTCCTGTGAATGCTTCATCTACAGAGGATGGTCAAGTTCAACTAGAAACACAGTCCAGGTTCATCTGGCTAGCCTGTTTGACCAGGGAGAATGGACTGTATGTAGATTGTCATTTACAAAAATGTAGAAGAGAACAGGAAATATGAGAGTATATTTCATAGAGCAACAATAATTACTCTTTGGAGGAAGTTTGGATTTCAGTTGTTATGTGCATTATTAAGATGTATTTCTTTCTTAACTGTTCCCATCTTTACTGTGGACACCTCATGCACTTCGCAGTGCATTCACAGTAATAGGCAGTAAATACTTATTTAATTATACAGAAAATTAAATGGGTAAGCCCACACAGTTTTGGATGAGTGGGATACTATTTGGAAAATTAAAAGAATTGACATGTCATAATTGGTTTTGTTACATGCCTTTGTGGGCATAGGGAGGGTGCTTTATGTAGTTCATGTCCGTGTGCACGGTGAGAGAACCTTCGTTTTGGAGCTAGAAATACTGGCTCCAGTCTCATGACCCGCGTAACCTTGGGGAGCGTTGGTGATTTTCTTTTCAACTAGGTTCAACTTTCCTCAGGAAAGCAATCAGGATGGAGAGCTGGCTCTGCAGCGAAGAGCACTGACTGCTCTCCCAGACGTCCTGAGTTCAATTCCCAGCAACCACATTGGTGGCTCACAACCATTTGTAAAGGGATCTGATGCCCTCTTCTAGTGCGTCTGAAGACAGCTACAGTGTACTCGTCATATATATAAGATAAATAAATAAATAAAAATCTTTTTTTTTTTTTTAAAAAAAAAAAAAAGGAAAGCAATTGTACTAACCTCATGGCAAAGTAGTAGATATTTAAAAGTATTTATTAAATAAGTTAAAAGGCTGTTAAATGATAGCAAACTAGTTAAATAATAGCAAAATATTCAGTTTTTTTAACATTTTTTCCTGCTAGTAAGCATAGAAGAAATGTTAGGCAAAAGATAAACATACTTGTAAGCATACTTCTATTTTTCATAAGATTCATGAAAAATCCATTTGACCTGGCTGATGCTCACGTGTAAATTATATCCACTCAGGGAGGAAAAATAGAAGTATGCTTACAAGTATGTTTACCTTTTGCCTAACATTTCTTCTGTGCTTACTAGCAGGAAAAAAATGTTAAAAAAACTGAATATTTTGCCTTAATTAGCAGAGCTGGAGAGATTCCTTGTGATTCGAGTGATGGACCATCACAGTTTGCTTTGCTCTTAGTTTTCAAAATGTTAGGCTTGCTACATTTTAAGGAATTTTGAACAAATGATTGACTTTGGTTTTATAAAAGAAAACCCTTTCTGAGAACAGCTGGCTGCTCAGTCTACGAGGCTGCCAGACTCAGTAGTCCCATGCGGCTTTCTGAAGTCACAGAGGAGCCCTGGAGAGCTGTTGTTGTTCAGTCTATGAGGCTGCCAGACTCAGTAGTCCCATGCGGCTTTCTGAAGTCACGGAAGAGCCCTGGAGAGCTGCTGCTCTTCAGTTCCTGTTGGAATGCCAAAGATGGTGGCAGAGAAGAGCACAGGAACAGCAAGCACGTAGAAGCTCACCCGAGGGAGGCATAAAGGCGGCAGGCACAGCAATAGCTTTCCCTTGGGACCTTCTCATGGAGCCACCCGTTGTATGCTGCTACTTTTCCTCCTCCTGTTAAGCAGACCCTTAGGAAATACCCCTACCCCCTAAATCCAGTCACGTTGGCAACCAAGGTTAGCCATCATAGCCACTGTAGAGCAGGTTTCTCACAGATAATCTGCTTAAGTCATTAATATGCTAGGCATTCTGTGGCGATATGGAAACATTTGATCTTGCCATTACCCAAAAGAAGGCTTTATATGCATCTGAGATAGATGCTATATGCTATGCTAAATAAAAGTACCTGGACATACAGCAATGTGCTAACATGCATGTTCCTTAGGGCTGAATATTAAGAAGGATGCATTCGGTGTGATGGGCGGTGAGACTGAGGGGACAGTTAATTTTATAAAAGTTAGTTTGGGGTAAAGAGCTCCCTTGTACATGCATTGGAGTGTGAACTTGCAGAACTTTATCCTGCTACATGTGGTGCAGATATAGAACATGCTCAGGATGGCCAATCTGGAATAGAGCACCAAAGAGGCAGTGACCGGGCTGCTCTTCATTTGTAAGGTCATGTGAAGGGATTCCTAGGCACTGGAATTCAGCATCTGATGGAGTGCTGGCATGGAACACATAGGCATTTCTTGAGCTGAAAGTCCAATTATTTCCAGTGGATCCACACAGAGTGTTGGGAATACCAGTCTCTCTGTCAGTCCCTTTCTGAACCCTTGCTAACCATTCCTTTTCCTTCGATTTGCAGCTATCTACTTTATCTGTGAGAGGCTTGCCGGTCAGTTTGTTTTTATTGTGGCTAGTACATGTTTTATTTATTACTGAGACAGTTTCAATAACATACACTTTTCTACAATGTTTTCTGTTACACATCATTTTCAACTGTCAGCTCCAAGTTCCCTGTTGTTGCCAGGGCTCTGCACCGCTTCTGCAGTGCCAGTGGCTGTGCTTGTGTCCTCTGATTGTTTACTGCTGGCTCTCTCCTGGGTCTCCCTCATCTAGGCAAGAACGTTTTCATTGCACACAGCCCCTGTTTGATTTCCTTGACGGGATGTGTTTACCCTTTTTGCTGCTTTATTGTTATTACTGAGATCCAACCTAGGAGCCTGTGTGCACTAGGCCAAGTACTCTCTCACTGAGCTAAACACACTAGTTGGCATCATATGCGTAATGTTTTGCACCAGCATAATGCTCATAGCCACCATGTCCCTGATGAGCTCTGTTAGACTGAGCTGAGCTTGACCTTGGTGCTGAGAGTCTCTGGCCAGTCCCCTATGGCTGGGGTTAGCATTTCTTCTGGCTTATCCTTCACCCCGTCAATCATTTTTAAATGACTTTTCCTCTGGAACCTGCTGATGTGCTCTTTTTCAAGTGATCTTATTTATGTTATTCATCTGATGCCATCACCTTGAGTAGCTTCTAAATCTACGGATTTCAGCCTGACCTTACTTGAAGCCCTGCTTGCTTGACACTTCTGGTATCATGCTTACACTTTTAGTGTCACACAACTGAGTGAAACCAAGTACTTCCCCCACCCAAACCAGTTCTTGCCCAAGTCTCCTAGTTTCTGTGTGCTGGCACTGCTGCATACCTATCTGGGAGCGATCATCTTGCTTCTTTGTGCACGTCTCTTTCTGTGCTCATGCAGACCACTTTTCAGGCCCTCCCAGAAGAGGACTACGGTCCATTGCATGCCTTCAGCTGCCTGCATGCCCAGACCCTCTCTTGGGATTTAGTATTCTGACTACAATTAAAGCAGAAGGTTCCTCACTTTGCCAGACACAGGCCAGGCACACCTGTAGATTTGCTGGCCTTTTCTGACCTCACTGGTCCAGTGATCAGCATAAGCATTTAGGCCCATTCTGGCCTCCTCAGGTTCAGCTCTTAAGGAGCCCCACTGCCTACCTTCTCCACTGTGGAAAAGAGTGAAGGGTCCTCTCCCACAGCCTTTGCAAACCACACAGTGTCTTTGGAGGTCTTGCCGCTCACCTCACTTCTCACATGCGCAGGTGGTAGGCAGCTTGGAACTGTTCTTCCAGCTGTTGCTCAACGTCTCTGTGTTGAGGCTCTTATTGGGCGGAGCCTCTCACTCATCCTTTTCTTGTTGTCTAAGCAGCTAGCACAGACCGGAAATATTGATTGAGAATAATTAAACCTATTACAGATGGGTTTAGTTCCTTTAATGAGGCTGCTAACCATTTTCTTCCTAAGCATGACTACCCTGCCATCTCAGAGGGCAGCAGACTTACCCACGCCTCAGCCTCTTCTCTGCAGCCCTGCTCCTGGGGGGCCGGCAGCCATGGGCTGTTTTGTTTTTAATGGCATAATGAGGCTTTGGCTTGAAGTGGATATTCATTGATTATGCTCTAGTAGGCCTAATTTTTATATATTTTCCTCCTTTAAAATCATTCTTTTCGGTACAGTATTTCAACAACTCATGATAGTATTACAAATTTTAAAGTAAGATCTATTGTGTGTGAGTGGATTTGTAAACACCAGAAGCAAATCCTGTTGCCCTGGCTTGTTCCTTCACCTGTACAAGCAAAGGATTCAAAGAGACAAGCAGTCCCTTACTCACAGTCAGGGAAGCCTTCCTAGCCAGTTGGCCACGAGTCTGCCATTGCATCTTATGCCGATGGTATCTACAATTATTAAAGTGGTGGCTTTGAAGAGGAAATCACGATTAGCCTGTCAGCAAGGTGAGCCTCATGGAATCCTACCCTGTTGAAAGACTTGGGAATAATTGGGAATGGATAGTCAGAAAATGACAGTGAGTGGTCATCAGCCCCAGGTCTCATGTTTGTTTTCCCTCAGCCCCAGCTCTACTTCTGGGCACCCTCAGGATAGGCCTGGCTGGTGAAGCTTTCTGCTCTTTCTCATCGGCCCTTTGTGATAGCACAGTGTCTTAATTTTGTGAAAGGAAACAATTGCCATGTTGGCATTTTTAGAGAAGAGGCAGCCAGCCCAGGTTCAGATTGATAAGCCATTTCAGGGACAATCTGAAATTCAGCCATTGGCAGACAAACCAATATTGTGTTCCTTGCAGACCCAGGCCTGGACCTATCAACAGGGATGCTGCAAGAAGATGTAATTATCATTCAGCAGCTACTTTGATACTCACACCTGGTGGCTGTAAACAGTTATTAAGAGCTGTGACACAGGTCAGAATGGTGGAGCCAGGGAAAGGCCAGAAAAGCAGGCTTCTGTGCAGCTTTGAATCCACAGGGAAATGTTCTCCTGCTGAAATGTTGTGTAGTGCTTACGTTTTTGTCTGTCCCAGTGAGGCAGGTGAATTTCTGTTAGTTTGAGGCTAGTCTGGTCTACATAGCAAGTTCTAGGACAGGCAGAGCTACATAGTGAGTCTCTAAAACCAAACCAAACACAAGGAAAAAGTGTTTGTTGGTTTCTGCACATTAGAAAACAGCTCAGGGGGTTGGAGAGATGGCTCAGTGGTTAAAAGCATTGACTGCTCTTCCAAAAGTCCTGAGTTCAAATCCCAGCAACCACATGGTAGCTCACAACCATCTGTAATGAGATCTGACGCCCTCTTCTGGAGTGTCTGAAGACAGCTACAGTGTACTTACTTATAATAAATAAATCTTTAAAAAAAAAAAAGAAAGAAAGAAAAAAAGAAAACAGCTCAGGTAACCCACTTCTGCTCACTACTAGGACACCAGGACATACTAGTCCCTAGAGGTCCCGGAAGGAAGACCATTGGAGGGGAAGCAGCTTGGACTGCTTGGGTTTGCAGCCCAGGGAGAGGATCGGGGCAGACTTGGAGTGTGGTTGGGAGACGCTTAGGTCTGGGGTCCTGGCTGTAAGGCTTGGTCAAGTCTGCAGTGCTGCTGTGTGAACTTGTAGTTGCCCCTTTTTCTGCCCAGCACTGTCTTTTGGCCTCTAGCAAAATACTTTGCATCTTTTTTATTTGCTTACTTAAAAGTGGTGTGTGTGTAGAAGGGGGTGGTTGTGAAAGCTCCCTTGTGCTTTGGAGAGCATTGGCAGAGGGTGTTAGGCACGTAAAGTTAGTGAGAAAGCCTGTGCTGCATTTAAGGTCTTAGAGCTAAAACAAACCCAAATTGAGAGTGTTTCTTTGTATGAATATAATAATTTCACAAGGCACCTGAAGGAGGGCCAAGTTTGTGTCTGTCCTTCTTCCTAGACGTCGTCTTGGTTGCGGCTGACTCCTGCGGATTGTTTTGTAGCTCCTGCTTGAGTTGCCTGTTTCTTTGTCTCTCAGATTTGTTTACTGCCCTCCTGCACATGGTCACCGGCTGTGTGGCTAAAGTTGGAGTAAGTCCGCCCACTTCCTTACAAATGCTTGGACATTTTATCTGCCTGAAAACTGACATTTCTGACTTCGAAGAACACCCTGGCCGAAGAAGGTTAGGAGCCACATGGGACACATTTACAAGTTCTTTGATAGAACTGCCCATGATGGCCTTGGAGGTGGTTAGCCCCGTTGCCCTGTGTGGCACTGCTTCCGGTTAACTCCTGGGGAGCAACCATCTTACTTTTGTTGGTGATCCTTTGGAGCTATATGAAATAATTTAACCTTCAGATGTGGTTAATCTTTAGGCCTCTCTTCTAACTACTAACATCCATGGTGTGACAGGCTTAAACATTTCCAGGTGTGGCTGAAGTGTTTGGCTGTGAAGTGACTTGTACATTACCTGGCTGCAGTAATTCACTACTCATCAGCAGTTTGACACTGGCATTGAATGGTGTTGTGATCATAAAAAAAGAAAGAGCTATAAGAATACGTTCTGAAAAAAAAACAACAAAAAACAAACAAACAAACAAACAAAAGAATATGTTCTGGCAGGGTGTGTGGGAAGGGGGTGCCTCAGCGGGCCCATGCCAAGGCATCCCTTCCCCCGAAGGACCAGACACACACCAGTATAGAATAGAGTTTATTCAGGGCATGGGGAGGGGAGTTAGGAGGGGAGCAGAGGCAGAGGAAGGCACAGGAGAGAGTAGAGAAGCAGGGGCTGGCCATGAGCACGTGGAGAGGTGGGAAGGGAACAAGGGAGCGAGAGGCGAGGGAGAGAAGCAGGAGGAAGAGAGGAGGGGCCTCTTAGAGGGCTAGGCCTACCTGGCCGTTGCCAGGTAACCGTGGGGAGAAACAAATCTGGCTATTGCCAGGTAACTGTGGGGTTGGAGTCCAGACAGAATACCAACAAACAGAGTATGTTAACATCAGCTCCACTTGAGACAGGTTTTACATTAAATAAATGAATGCTTTCTTGAGAGACTTTAGTGTTTATTATCTTTTAAAATGCAGTTTAGAACTGTGTTTTGTCTTCTGAAGTCTTAAGTTTTGTTGACAAACAGACCTTGACATTTATAACCTTGACTTCCCCTGTCAGAATGTGACTGTCCTGATGTCTTTTTCTACTTCTCTTTTCCTCTCTGTGCCTTGCTTTTGATCCTTGCCTAGATTTAAAGAGAGACTGCCTGGCTGCCTGGCTGCCTGGCTGCCTGGCTGCCTGGCTGCCTGGCTGCCTGCCTGCCTGCCTGCCTGCCTGCCTGCCTGCCTCCCTGCCTGCCTGCCTGCCTGCCTGCCTGCCTGCCTGCCTGCCTGCCTGCCTGCCTGCCTGCCTAGCTGCTTCCTCCTCTGCTCTCCTGCTCATCCACCAGTGCTGTTGTTGGTGTCACTGTTGGGCTTGTGGTAGAGACAGCTGAGAGGTGCTTGCTGTGTAGCGTGCCGCCCTCCCCACCCCCCCAAGAAGCAGAGTGGCAGGTGAGTGCTGAGAGAGAAGAGGGCTGATCCTGGGGAGAAGAAGGCTGCTGAGGGCTCTGAGGGCCCAGCGTGTTTGTAGCCCAGGGCTGTCTTCCTTAGGACCTGCCTTCACACTTCCTAGGCTGATCTTCTGCCTCTTCCAGACACAGATCATCTCTGTGCCTGCCATCTTCTCTGAAACATTCGTCCATCTCCAGTGGGTTTCATGGACCTCAGCCCCACTGGGCAGAGGCACTGGCCCACCGCAGCATGAGGTCCAGTGTGTGGTTGGACCCTGACAGCATTAACTGAGGTGCTGAGTTTTTGTTGAATGTTTTGCTTTTGTTCTCTACCTTTTATAGAGCTGTATATAAGCACACTTTTGTGCTATGTGAACAGACTATATGCATTAAGGAGGCCATGTTGCCAGTCTGAGTAGCCTAGCAACTATCCTTATGAGAGCAGACTGAGCGAGTTCCAGGTTCCACATAGTCACCTAAAGTTTTGGAAAGCTCATTATCTTGAAGAATTTATTGACTGTCTTCTTTTCACTCTTCTAAACCCTGATGTTGAAGGATAGTTTTAGACAGTTTGAACTAGACAACTAAAGGCAGATGCTTCCTTGCCACTCACTCATAGCTCATGTGCTGTGCTCAGGATTGATGCCAGAGGCTTTTGTGTCACCTTTGGAACTGTGATGGTTTTATAACGGGACATCTATTAGCAAGTTTTTAATAATATTTAGGGAAGGATGTTACATATCACAGAATGAAACTTTAGGGAAAGGCATAAGTAGGTATTTTTCACCAATTTCATTAATAAAAACATGTTTTATAGAAATATTTGAGTAAGCTTCCGTTCTTGTGGTTTTGCATCTTGTAAGTTATTTCCAGTGCCCAGATTTATAGCTATAGGTGCTTGCTAATGTACAGTCAGTCCTTCTTGGAGTGATCAAGCTTACTTGACTATCTGGGGATGCCGATTGTTTACTTTTGCTGGGTGCTTACAGTAAACAGTTAGTGACCGAGGTGCTAGCTCATGTAATTTATCTGGTAATGTCTTTTATATTGTCTGTGCTAAGCATCATCTTTTGAATCACATTATCCCCAAGGGAAACATGAGTTCTGAGAGCTGAGTTCCAGCTACCTAGGGTGTGTGTATGTATATGAAGCTATAGAGGTTGGGGACGGTGTGGGCTTGGGGCCTTGGAAGCGATGTTGTACAAGAATGTATCATTAGCATAAAATGTCTTCTGCTCCCCCAGCAGTATCTGGTGCCTTCTAATGTCGTCAGGTGGTTACCCATGAGAGCGGGGGTTGTCACAGGACGACCAAGCAAAACTGTGCAAAGAGACTGGGTTGGTTTGCATTTTCTTCAGTATATTAAACTGGGAGTATCTTGACATCATTGGCCTTATTTATTGGACAAATGTTAGGAGAACTAAAAATCTTTTTATACTTTAAACTGAGGAAAACAATTCGTTAGATCATTTAAAATTTTATAAAAGCTAAAGAATTTATCCCTGAAAGCCAGTTACTAAGTCTGATGTGTCTGGGCCTAAAAGGCGGTCTTGGATTTCCATTGTGTTTTGCTAGTTTCTGTTCAATTAGCTTTCAGGATCCTAAAGTAGACTGACTAAGGGTGGTAAAGTTAGCAGTACCACCCACGAAACAGCAGCAGCCCCCCAGTCCAGTGCTGTGAGTTTCAAAGACATAAGACACTCAGTTAATGTCAGAGCACAGATACTTTAGAAATGGCTGGTGGAGCACTGTGTAATCTCACACGAAGTGAGGCTGGTGGTTTTTGTAATAGTGATAAATTTATAAAAATGCTTCCGCATCTGGCGGCAGTTTTTAGTTTTTCTTAAAGGAAAAGAACCCTAAGAGTTTCTCATAAAGTCCTTCACACTCAGAAGCTCCTGACAGGAAGGCAGTGAGCTGAACACGTGCCGTGTTAACAGTCTTGTGCGATCGAGTACAGACAACACACTTTTTTTTTAATCTGTATGAATTCATTTACAATTTGGCTTAATTGTAGAGCAATCTGATCTTAACATGATATTACTTTGTTTACATTCAAAGGTGTTCCCTTCATTATGGGTTGTTTTACATCATTGAAGATACATGGAACTGGAAGAGTATTGATTCCCTGGCTCACATTTATTAGCATACTTTTTCTCTCAGAGGTTGTTCACATATTTGAGGAAAACCGGAAGAACTCTGAGCTTTTGCACAATGATTGCATTCATAAAGTTTGCTATCACTTGAGTAATACTACATTTGGAACATGAACAAATGCAAACAGAAAAAACTTCTACTTCCC
>JADRCD010098105.1:0-12274 GCA_019843815.1 Montemys delectorum | reverse complement strand
TTGACACACACTTGGGTTATCTGGGAAGAGGACTCTCAATTGAGAAAATGCCACCCTCAGATTGGCCTGGATGCGAGTCTGTAGGGGCATTTTCTTGATTGATGATTGATGTAGAAGATTCCAGCCAACTCTAAGAGTGACACCCTGGGCAGGCAGTCCTGTGTTATGTAAGAAAACAAACTAAGCAAGCCATGGGAAGCAAGGGTCACAACAGACCCAAGCCATAGGAAGCAATGCTCTCTACAGAACACTCCTCCATGATCTCTGCTTCATCTTCTCCCTCTGGGTCCCTGCCTTGAGTTCCTGTCCTGACTTCCATTCATGAAGGAGCAAAAGCTATAAGATTAACCCTTCCTCTCCAAAACAGGCTACCTCATCCCAGGCAGATGCCCTCCCTCACCAGCTGGTCTCTGACAGTGAACACGATGGGTCGATATAATTTTTCCCTCCATGCTGCTGACTTCCCAGGCATTCCTCTGTGTCCATCTGTCTTCTACAGGGATGATCTGTCATGTCTTCATGACTATCTAGTCCTGAAATATATGGTTCTACTCACCTTTAGGAAAATCCTGAAGCAGACTCTACCCCTCTGGCTATTCTTCAGGTTTCACAAGATTAGAGAGAGAGGGGCTTTAGGGCTTGGAGTTTGGGCATGTGGACTTGAGCCCATAAAAGACAGCATTCTTTCTTTCATGTGTGTCTCTTGTCAACGTCAGTGGGTTTCTGAGGACGAGAAGTGTGGCTACCTTATTCCTGCTGCCTTTAATCAGAAACCCCCAAAGGCCTTTGAAAGTCCAAGTCCTTTGATTTGTTTCTTGTCCTCTGTGTTGTGGATAGGTATTTAGGTTTCCAAAAAGCTATCTATGGACCGAGATGAGGGTGTGAACACTTTTTACAGTGCATTGTCTGTCATCATCTGCCCACTTGCCCCTTCCAGTTCTTTGACTTTCTGTTCATCTCCTTGCAAGTGGCCTTGTCCTTTCTTCTCTATCATGACTGTCATCCAATCTGGGAATGTCTGTGCTTTCTAAATCCCTCTAAAGAGAAACTCTTCAGGCTTGCCTCTCTCTCCTCCAGCCAGAAGAGCAAATGGTGCCTGCACGGTGTGTGACTAGTTCTTTCCTTTCAAGACCAAACCATAGAGAAGTCTGCAGTGGTGCCTCAAGCCTCAAGTGATCTGGCAGAGTGATGTGGCTCTCCTGGAGCACTCTCAGCTCCGATGGTGGAGAGTGCTTCCTTCTAGGCTTGACTGAAAGGGCTCCAGGGTGAATTGCTCCCAGACAGATGCCCCACACTGTATCCCTTCTCTGGAGGCCCACTGACATTACAGGGATGAGCCTCAGTTGGCTGAAGTGTCCCTCATTCCTCCCTCCACACACCCTCCTTGGGGACCTCGAGCGTTAGAATAAGCAACATCCTGCTCACCAGCGTTCCCACCTGCTTTCTGCACCTGTTTTCTTGAGTTCCCGATCCAAGGGGAGAGGAAAGATGATTCAACCTTGCCTGTGTGTTTATCCTGCTGGTAGACTATCATTAAATATGGAAAATCATGCAAGTGGGATTCCAAAGAAATGGATCAGCAGGCTGACAGCTCCCCTGGACTCATCCATGTGCCTTAAGTAACCAGATTTAAGAAATAAAAAATAAAAAATAAAATAAAATAAAACTTTCAGGATTCAGAAGAGGACGGAGGACCTAGCCGTGCCCTTCTGTGAACGGAGCAGCAGGCGAAAGGGTCCATACTCAATAGCGACTTCTGCTGGCAAGTTCCCATTCACAGCACCCGTAAATGGGATTTTTTTTTTTTTTTTTTTTTTTTTTTTTTTTTTTTTGCCTAGTCTCCCCATTTGTCCGGCAAGTTATTACCCTGCTGTATTGCAACGATATTGAAGATTTTAGAAGAGAACAGGAAAACCAGATGAGTCTTATCAGGTGCTTTTGCAGTTGGTAATGGTTGCTTTAAAATGTCTTCACGTTTGACTTTGACTGAGTCTTCCAAGACACTGCAAACAGAGGCTGACCTTAAACCTCCCAGCTTGAAGTAAGCTGGGTTTCCTTAAACCTCTCTCCTGTGATGTTTTTAGGGTGGGCTTAAAATACACCTACCACGTCTTCTCCTCATGATAATCCCTTGGTGTGGCTCTGGTTTTCTCACTGTGACTATAAAATTACGAAATGCTATTTTAACTGTATCAATGGTCACAGGACTTTTGAACTAAAAACCTCATGGCGGGGGGAGGCTTTAACCTGAATTTTTTGAAGAGAAAGATGCCCATGCAGGCAACGTAATTAACTCCATTTTGCTTTTTGAACTGTTCAAGGATAAGCTATGACAAGAAAATTCCTCTACAGCACTTTATCAACTCCTCTAATGCTGACTGGGACAAAGATACAAGTATAGGATTAAAATTCAGCCTCAAGATACTCACCTGCCCCCCCGCCTGGGACTTCGTTCTGGGACCGGAGGCTGGGAAAGGAAGGCACGGAGGGAAGAGCACTGCTGAGGGCGGTACCTGGACGGATCACACACAAAGACCAGAACAGTCAACAGAGCTCCACGGCCCAGAGAGAAACGGGCGGCAGCTGCGTGTATCTTGGAAACTAAGTTAAAACTGTGTTATAGACCCATGTGTTAAAGGTAGGAGGCCCAGAATCTCACTCCCACCCATCTCTCCTCTCCCCAAACTACACAAAAACACCAAAGGCTTATACAAGTAAAGATGGTGAGGCATAGAGAAGGTTCCGTGTGGTTTTCAACTAGGATGACCCTGACTGTCCTGCCCCTGTTGTGATGCTTCAGCCATCTACCCAGAACTCCTATCATATAGCCATTCACCCAGCCACGCACCCACCATCCACACAGCACACTGCCATCCACCCCACTCACTCAATACCCATCCAGGGACCTAAAAGAGATACCTTAACTTCAGCACCCCATCCGCTCGTGAATCCTCTAATTCCCCATACGCCTCAATGCAATGCTGTTAGTGGCCCAGATATCTACCCACTACAGAAGCTGCATCGTTTATTTCAGGAGTCCCCTGGGCATTGGGTTACCTACCTCTTCACCACCCTGTCCCTGACCTGAGAGCATCCCAGCCTTTCTTCCCACTAGCATATCTATGAATCTATCGTAGATGACCCAGAACTCAGAAATAGAAACCTCAACCCATCTGAAAGGTTTCTTTATCTAACTTTGTTTCATTTTTAATGGTTTCTTGGATATCTAGTATATTTTTGTATACTAGCCAATCACCAATAACACTTTGGAAGTTTATCCAACATCACCTAGCTAGGGCTGAGAGTCAGATTTGAAAAGGAGTGTCTGAGCTCTGGGCTTAGGGACCTCACATCCGGCTTTGCTGCTGCTAACCTTGCTAGAGTTGAAGAGACAGGTTTTTCTCTAAACAACTTCCCAGGCAGAGAGCTAACAGCTGATTTCTGTTCCCACTCAGTGTCATGGGAAAGTAGAAACTGGTGTCATGGAGACTCATGATCACTGTGGGTTGAACTCTGACAGCCCTGAGTAGCACTGGATTCACGGCTCTGACCTCAGAGCAGTTCTTCGAGTCATAACATCTCAGGGTTTGGATGAGAGCTCTCTCACGTCTCCTTTAACAGCACAATCACTCTGGTTTCTTCCATTCTGGCTGGGTTCCCTCTCTGTTTTCAGGTGTATAAGAAATGTGACAACGTTCTGACAACGGCATCACTGGGCATCGTACAGAAAAACGCTAGACACCCTACTCCAGGGACTCGAGCAGGTACCAGAAGTGTTTGGAGTCTGAAGCTGTAGGAACATTCTTAAAAGCTGGCCTAGCCTATCGGGGAAGGAGATGTTTACCTGTAATTACCCCCAGAGTGAAGGTTAAGGAATTTGAAATATTGAACACCTTTTTTAAAAGATTATTTTCAAAATTTTCAAGAGGAGAAAATGTGAGAACATCTGTTTTTTAAGTTATTGTAAAATATTCATGGGTAAACTGCACAGTGCTTCTCTTTGAAGTCACTTGGTGATGAAAGTTCAGAATATCTCAGTTGAGGAGAGAAAAGAAATTTCCCGACGAGGTCTTCCTAAACCTTCCTATCTTAAAATTCTCTTTATAATACTGCACCTTTCCTGGGGGATTAGTGCCATGGTATTTAAATAGAGGGTTTTTTTAAAAGTAAGAGTAGTTAAAAATAGCTCCTTTTTGGCAAGTGGGAGAAAGTCCTCAGAGCTGTTCTGGTCTCTAGAACAATTATGTAAAGGAGCCGGAAGCCGTGAACCCAGACTTCCACTGCGGCAGCATTATCCCGCCCTCTATAGAAGAGTCTCAAATTAATGAGTATTACTCAAGCCCTGGAGTACAGGGAGGCCCTTGGAAGTCCTTCGGTTCCTGGGCATTTTGTATTCCTTCCAACAGCTGTGTTACCATTGTTGAAAGAGTCCCAGGGTGAGTTATTGGTAAGGTCAATGTAGAGATCCTTTAAATACAAAAAGCCTCCAGACTTCTTTTAATGCAGTCCCAAATGGTAGTATTTAGAAACGTGCTCTAGTGTCTACAGAAGGACAAACTGGCCATCTGAATCACTTGATAAAATTTATGATGTCTGATAAGATTAAATTTAGGAGGGAAAATATGAGCCAGGAGGGGTGTCACACACCTTTAATCTCAGTACTGCAGAGGCAGAGGCAGAGGCAGAGGCAGAGGCACAGGCACAGGCACAGGCACAGGCAGAGGCAGAGGCAGAGGCACAGGCACAGGCACAGGCAGAGGCACAGGCACAGGCACAGGCACAGGCACAGGCACAGGCACAGGCACAGGCAGAGGCAGAGAGGCAGAGAGACAGAGAGGCAGAGAGGCAGAGGCAGAGGCAGAGGCAGGAGGATCTGAGGCCAGCCTGGTCTACACAACAAGTTTCAAACCAGCTGGGGTTACATAGTGAAACCCTCTCTCCAGCGTCTAAAAGAAGGAAAGAAATAGAGAGGGAGATTAACCAATTAATTATGAATTTCAGATTTTAAAAAAGTAAGATTATCTCAAATAGTGTATTCTATCTGACCAACCCCAGCTGATCCTATTCCAGTGAACCTGTGAAAATTCTCCTTTGTGTGTAGTAGATACTTGGAGAAATTGCTTGTATTTTTTTAAGTCTCCATTAAAGACGTAACAAATCCCTTCTTGACAAAAGAAATACATGCCAACTGAGGCATATGGCCAGTCTCACCCAGTGTATGTGCCTTGCACGGAATTGGAATCTGGGCTTCCACTCACTTCCTAAGAGCTGATAATTAGGGGAAACTGAACTACAAATGAGCACAAAGCAAAAATAGAAGGAAATGTAAGGAAGCTGTCCCAGCTCCCGAAGAACTCTGAGTAGTTAGGATCTCGTGTCTTATTCATGGCTGCTTTTCCCATGTCCAACCCTTTTCCAGGACACAGTAAATACTCCCATAATAAGATATAGGGACTATCCAAATGACTGGGCCACTGCTGCATCCATCTAAAGTGGGAGTCTCAATAGGGTAGAAAATGTAAGGCAGTAAGTGAATGAGTTTCATTAAAAACAAGTTCTTCTGTCCTAAGTGAGACTGTGCTTCTTGCATGAGGTAGAGATAAAATACACTGAAGTTTGAGTAAGAGTCCATGTATGTCTGGTATAAGCATTTAAGATGTATGTTTCCAAAATACTGAATACCACCCATAACCCCGCTCTTTGACATACTTTCCTATTAAGAAAAGATATTCCGTGGTGAAATATGAACATGCGTATTGAAATGCCAGTGAAAAGGAAATCTTAATGGAACAGAATGGATGAGGATGGTACACATTGGATCGACCATTAGACCCAAGCTAGACAATGTTAGATCATCCTATCAATGTGATGGGATTTGGAATCACCCTGGAAACATACTTCTGGGTGTATCTATGAGGGTGTTTCCAGAGAAACTTAACTAACTAAGTAGGAAGACTCACACCAAAAACAGGTAGCATCCTCCCATGTGCTGAGACTCCTGGGTCATGCCAAAAGGAGAAAGCAAGCTGGGCACTAGCTTTCATTTCCCAGAGCTCCCCGGCTGTGGACACGAAGCGGCCAGCTTCCTCATTCTCTGGCTGCCATGCCTTCTCTACCTGGTGGGCTGTATCTCCTGAGCTGTGAGCTCAAATAAACTCTTCCTCCCCGAAGTTGTTTCTTGTCAAGTATTTGTGCCTGGCTCTGAGGAGAGTAACTGATAAAGAGGTGGGAGAAGAGATGACCTGATAAGAATGGATGGGAAGAGCACCAGTGAGATCTAAAAAGATTGAGTGAAGATGGGGAGACAGGATGGGTAGGATTGGATGAGATAGAAGGGGGGGGTGGGAAAGGATGGGGTGAGATGAAAGCAATGGAGTTGGACCATCTAAAGTTAAGAATGCTAAGGCTGCCGATCTCCAGGGTTCTAATTATGCGCCAACGGCACCCTTGCATACCTGAAAGACAGCGAGTCCTTGAAACAAAACTTTCTCAATGTTGCCACACAAAATTTTGGAAAAACTTATTCTGAAGAAAAGAAAAAGAAAAACTAGCCAATACAATAGGTGTTGTTTAACTGGCTAACCAGAGATCCACTAATGTTGTTTTGCCAAGTCTGCAGAAGCAGGGATGTCTGAGGTCCCGATCTCTGCAACTGAGCACACCAAGCCTGCTCCTGCTCCTCTAACTCTTCGGATTCTGAACTGGGCTCACTTGGAGAATTTGCTGTCTATCACATCAATGTTACGAGATAACACACTAGCCAGGAAGAAAATGTAATATTTCTTCCTGTAACACGGAGATGACTGCTGTTCCCATAGGAAAGAAGCATGATCCAGTTTTCCATTCCATTGCAGCTTCAGTTTTCTAGATGTGGAAGCACCTTTAAAAAAAGAAAGAAAGATTTGTTTATTTATTTTATGTATATGACCACACTGCCCTTCACACACCAGAAGAGGGCATTAGATCCAATTACAGATGGTTGTGAGCCACCGTGTCATTGCTGGGAATTAAACTCATGACCTTTGGAAGAACAACCAGTCCTTTTAACTGCTGGGCCATCTCTCCAGCCCAAGTGGATGCACATTTTAATGGCTGTTGTTTTGCCCATCCTAACTCACTTTGCAGTTTCAGCTAGGAACTCAACACACATACTCTATTTTCCAGAGTTGGTTGAAGAAAATATGGACAGTAACTAGTGTTTTGTTGTTGTTGTTGTTATATGTTAAATTTTAAAGTTGTAATTTTTTTCTTGGACTAGAGAGAAAACATCTATTACATAAACTTATGTAAAGAAGCAAACAAGCTTTTGGAATCTGGATGAATTCTTCGATAACGCATTTACAATTGCCTTAGTAGAATGAGCCTTTGTTTGACTTAATTTGAAATTGCATGTGAAAATGAAATATTTAAATGTCCATACAGAACAGGTCCACTTGTGCAATACAAAAGTTTATGTCATAGTGTATTTTCTGGAGACTGTGCTATTCATCCATACAATCATACTATACCAGAAACATAGACAAACATTGTCTGTCTTTCAACAACATTGGAATTTACTGAATGACAATAAATTTACAAGATCCAGAGGTTTCAATGGCAGCAATTTGCCAGATACCCTGCTGATCTGGACAAGGTGAATACATATTCTTTTATTCCAATCTTACTTACTAACTTAGCTCTCGTATCACACAGCACTCACATGTAGTAGATATGTATATGAGTTTACAGACTATTCAAGTGTAAAGGGTCATCATCATCATCATCATCATCATCATCATCATAATACTTTTAAAATTTGTTAAAATTCAAATATTCCATTTCAAATAAGGCAGAGAAAAGCTTGCCACTTGACAAAGACACTCACACTCAATAACTTAATAACATAGAAAATATTTAATAGATTTTCTTAAAGGGCATGACCACATAGTCAGCATGGCAAAAGGTTTAGGAAATTAAACACCGTGGGAATGGGAATAAAAGTTACACAAACGCAAGCACCCCTGACTAAACGAGCGATGCTGGCCACGGCACATGTTGTTGAGAAGACAGCATGGTTGCCAAGCGTTGCTGTGGCACAACACTAACTAGGAGGTAAGCCACTGAAAATGACTGGTATTGGGAATTATTAATATGCCACTATCTGCAAAAACTACAGTTCTCTAAACTCAAACTGCCATCAGTTCTTTGAAAAACTGCTTGTCGGTGCCTGCTAAAGCTGAGCACACACGGAGCTTGAAACCTACCCCAGTCTTACTCTTAGGTGTAGACAGCAGAGTTGTGGGTATGTGGGTGGGACAGCGTGCTCTGAAACACTCACAGTGTGGCCTCGGTGACACCCAAAACTGTCCCAGGTTTTCTTCTTTTCCACATTTGCTGTGGCATGGTGGGTTTGCTGTAGAGAGCATTTATGCTGTATGGTGTTCCCATGAGTCCTGGCCTCGTCAGGGCTTTTAGCATGCAGAGATAGATGTTGAACTTGGTCAGAATGTCTTTCTGTGGAGACCAAGCATTGGTTCTGTCCTTGAATTACTTATGTGCTGAGCCTCTTTGTTGGTTTGTGTTTGTGGAACAGACCTTGCATCCCTGGGATGAGACCAGCTGGGTCATGGTGCATGAACTTCTTACTGTGTTCTTAAATCTGCTTTGTAAGAAATTTTATTGAGGATTTCCATATCTGTGTTCTTCAGGAACATTTTTCTTCCTCTTGTCCTTCCCTGGTTTGGAAGTCAGAGTAAGTGCTGGCTTCGGAGTGAGTTTGTGGAGTCCTCTGTCTTTCTGTTTTCTGGAATGAATGAAGCATTGGTTCTTCTTTAAATGTTTGGCAGAATTCGGAAGTGAATCGTCTGCTCCTGACCTTGCTTTGGGGGGAGGTCTTGTGTTACCTCTTCACCCTCATCACTGCTGCAAACCTAGTTCTTCTTACAGCTTCTCGATTTAATTTGGGGAGGTCATATGTGTCTAAGCATTTTGTTTTCATTTCTTCTAGATTTTTCTGGCTTGTGGGAGTCCCTAATAATCCTCTCTTTTTCTCTGGAATCTGTACTAACAGATTTCGTGTCTCTAATTTCATTATTTGGAGGGGAATGTCCATTGACACTGGTAGGCATAGAAATTTATCAATCTTATTGTTTTTAAATATTCAGGTTTTTATTTGATCAATTCATCCTATTTTGTTGTGGTTGTTTTCTGTTTCACTGATTTCTGCCCTGACCTTTGTTATTTCTTCCCACCTACCACTTTTGGATTCATCTGTTTTTGTCTTTCTGAGACTTTGGGATGTATTATCAGTTTTTGAGATCTTTTTTTGTTTGCTGTTTTTAGTGTAGGTCCTCATGGGAGGAACCTCCGTTTTACCAAACTGGATTTGAGGCTCACATGGCTGTGTGCTTGTCCTGAGATGAGAACTTCCCCACCTTCCATGTGACTCGCCTTTGGGGAAGCCTACGTCCAGCTGGGGGCGCAATGCTGAAGCCGCAAGCAGCTCTCTTCCTGAATCCTTTCACACCCTTCTTTATTAATCTCTTTGTGATAACGTCTATTTTCTTTTATTTTGACTCCTCCTTCACTGGCTCACACAGAGTACCCTGCATTCTCTTATCTTACCCAGAAGGCTTGCTGCAGCCCTGTCTGGTAGCGTGCCTTTAAGACCCCCTTTCATGTTCTGAGGGCTCTCATTTTAGAAGCGGCTTGTTAACTTACACACACATAACAGTCTCCTGATCAGGTTTTTAGTAACCTATAAATTAATTTTAGAAAAACAATGTTAATGTTGAGTCCATAAATATGAAATAAGCCTCGACTTGTTTTACTTCCTCTTTTACTGTAGCAAATTCATCTAGAGAGAAAGCAAGGCAGAGCAGGACACTCACTCCAGTATGGAACGGGAGGCTCGTCCTTTCCTTCTTTAAAGGATCTTGTTCCTGTGAGCCCCAAGTCCCAGCTGCTCACTCCTTCATCTATGACTTCAAATGCAGACTGTCCCCTAGTTTTTCTTTTTAAAATTTAACATGGGGTGGGGGTGGGAGTGAATATGGAGATCAGAACTCCATTTCAGAAAGGTGTTTCCCTGGTCCACTGTGAGGGTTCCTAACGTTGCACTGAGGCCGACAGACTTGCCAACAAGCGCCTTTTACACATCAAAACATCAAAAAAAGGACCCCGTTCCTTTTTTTTTTTCCTGGAAAATCCTGTTTTTCTCTGAGACAAACTGGTCTATGAATGCTGAAAGCATAATATAACAAGACAGAAGCGAGACTCTGAGGTCCTCACTAGGGTTTCTTGTTTGTTGTATTTGTATCTTTAGCTAGCTTCCATTTCTCTTGATCACATACTAAAGACACAAAGATAGGAAGTGATGGAGTGTATATGGGAATTAATATTCTTCTGAAAAGAAAGGATTTTTATGAAGAAAGATGAGAAATGCAGGAATAGGTCCATATGGTGCCAACAGATCCTGTGTTCACCAAGCATGAGGTTTGGGACTTTCTGCTCAGTTCTTGGGTAGGAACCAAGAATTAAGGAGTAACTGGAAGCAAGTCTAACAGCAACCCAGTTAAACAGTGGAGCCTAGAGTTCAACCCAGGCAGCCTGAGTTGGAGGATCTGTCCTAGCTGGACACCTCAGTGGATCCTGAGGAAAAAAATCTCACTCTCCATCCACTGAGAATTCTCAGGTTTCCTTCAACTTGGCATCAGATACCACTTAAGTCAGGATGGCCACATGAGAAGAGTGAATAAATCTCTCGCTATACTTTTTATATTTAGATTTCTATGTCCTTGACCAGGTTCCTTTGAACAAATAATATTTTTTTTAAATCTCTTTTTGTGCTCCTGAAATTTATTGTCAGGCATCTAAAATTCCTACTGCCCAGCTTGGTATAAATGTCATCCATTTTCTTGAGTTTATCTCTCTGTTTTGAGTTCTTCCCCCCCACCACCACCACACACACACACTACCTTTTTGAAAAGATCTATATTTAAGAAAATAGATACGTGACTTATTATAGATTCTCTAAAATGCTTTTTTTTTTCTGGCCTATTTCTACATGCTTGAAGTTGCTAATAAGCTATCTAGTTTTTACATCTATTATTATTACTTTTTAATTGTGGAAAAATCTTTTTGGTTGCATAATCTTGTCAATATTTCTATGCGTGTCTTCTGCTGGCATGGGGGATTTTCAGAGCTATAGATATTTTTAATAAATTATTTTAATTTCTCTTCTTGTGAGACTAGTGTGCATTTTAGCTTTTTTTATGTGAACACCATCTTTGTGATGTATTCCTAACCTATTATTAGCTTTCCATCTCCCCTTGTTGTCTTCCCCATTTGTTCTTTTCATTAGCCTCACCGCGTCTGCCTTTTGGCAGAGACACTTCAGTTTTGCATATTCTAAGCAGGTGATATTATCTGGTGTTATTTCTTATTCACTTAAACGCTGCATACATTTGCCACCTCTGAGCAACTGGGCCAATAGTCTTCTTAATTTTTAGATCCTATTGTCATGGGCTTGATGCTGAAGCAGTCTGTTGACTCCCAATGATGGCTTCACTAAGTGTCACATAATTGTCCTGGTCTCAGAGTGTCTGCCCCGCCTGTGGGCTTAACAGATTAGCTGCCCTTTGGATCCATTATTAAAGTAATTTTTTAAGATAAGTGGACAGTGAGAAGTTTTATGTGTCCTAAAATAATGATAATGATGGTGATATCAACAGCGAGAAAAGTAGCATTTAGGGTGTGCCCAACCCTGAGCTGAGTGCTGGGCATCCATCATCTGTCAGTTCTCCTAACAGAAGTGTACTGACAATACTAAACGGGCGGCTAAGTGGCAGAGGCTATTTAAACCCAGGGCTTCCTAACTCCCAGGCTTGTGCTCTGCCAAAGTGGACACTGGCATGGTGCAGTGGGGGCATCAGGGAGTTTAACTTTATTGAACTACATTCCCTCCTCAACCCATGTGTATCAGTTCCTAGATTCCCCAACCAACTTTTGTAACTCTAAACTCCCACAATTGACATGCCAAAGTGGAAGGAGAAAGACCATAGAGGTTTCAGCCCTACACAAGAACTACAGACAACTAAGAAATGCTGGGCTTGGGGGAAATTCTCTTCCCAGGAAAAAGCACACTGATTGGTGATCCAATACCAAAAGGTCAGCCCTGAAAACATGCACATATATAATATTATACAGATGAGCAGGATATATTTAGGAATATATGTGTATGTACACAGAGATAGATAGATAGATAGATAGATAGATAGATAGATAGATAGATAGA
>JADRCD010098103.1:0-23179 GCA_019843815.1 Montemys delectorum | reverse complement strand
TGAAGCTATAATCGTTTTCAGTGTGGTTGTCCAAAACTACAAACATTGGATGTTTTCTCTCATTTGTTATCTTTGAATCTTCTGATATGTGTGCTTCATATGGAATATTCCTAGAGGACAGTGAATTAACGATGGGTAATGGGGGAGATTTAAAGAGAATAGATATAACATAGTGTTATAAAGGGTAAAGGAGATTAATGGAACCAAAAGTATACAATAGTATGAGCAAAAAGGAGAGCAGAGTAGAAAAAGGGATATGAGGAAAAATAACACTAAAGATGTTTTTGAAAATGTCATATGGAAAACTACTGCCATAGAAGATTTCTAAAATATATACATATACATAAGTATATAAATTCAATTGAGTCATTTCATAATGGAACAACAAAGCCCCTGTTAGACACCACACACTAACAACTAAAATACCTAGGGCCAGGAATAAATTACCTCTTTTGGAATTCCCATCTCGTCCCCTAGACTCCCAAACATTATAGGATCTTGCTAGTCCTCTTGGTTATTATGTAGAACATGATGGTAATACCATAGAGCCGAAGACACCACATACTTCAGTTATATAATATACAGAAATCAAGCTGTTATTGACCGGAAAGCTTCATCTCTAGTGACTAGCTTTCATAGTGCTAGAAGGTAACGTAGTTACTTTCTTCATTAAAATCCTGTGCAACCTTCCTCTCTTGCCCAATAAGGCTCTATTTTTCACGGCATTCAAACCTCCATATTCTCATAGTGTTCTCCTTCATTATTCCTTTAATCCAGCTAAATTGAGCTTCTTGCTACTTTTTAAACAATCCTGTGCCAGCATTACTCTTTCCAGAATAAGTGTACATTTTCCATTACTTATGTCTACATCCTCCCAAACTTTCAAAGTTTTGCTCATTATATTCTTCTGAATTAAGAATTATTTTTCCTACTTATTGGGAGAGGGCAGGGTGGCAGGCCTAGGGAGGGGGGATGCAACAGGGGTTTCTTCTTGTTGTGTTTGTTTGCTTGTTTGCTTGTTTTTTGGAGGGGAAACTGGGAAAGGAGAAATTTACATGTAAATAAAGAAAACATCTAATAAAATAGAAAAGAAAAAAAAGAAAAAAAAGAATTTTTTTTTCTGACCCTCTTTTGTGTCTCTTGATCTTTTTAATGTTCGTTTTGATTTTGACTGATTTTTATAGTAGTTACTATTTCCTACTGATGGAGCTATTCATGTATTTGTTCTGTACTACTTTGCTTATAGAATGTAGATACCTTAGTGAATAAAAACAAGAGCTCATGCATCTTTGTATATCAAAATACAGAAACAAGCATTTTGTGTTTAAAGTTTGATATTTTGGTCTCTAGTTTAATAAACATATTTGAGTAATTTCTGTTGTATATATCCTTTCTTGTATTTGTGGCACAGGATAAATATTTTCGCTTTCTGGATTGTGGTTTTCTTAACTAAACTACTCCATCAGAAAAATTATTTATTTTCTGGATTGAAAACTTTCTTTAAGTAACATACAATTACTCTAAATTTTCTTATCAATTTACTTTGCTCTCTACTTGAAACAGTATCAATATCTTCTTTTTTCTATTTTTAACTCATTTCCTACAAAATGCTCACCTGAGAGTGAGAATGTCAATAGTAAAATTAGTTATAGATGCAAAATTTCTGTTCTGTCATATGAAAATATGAACCTTTTCCTAACAGTGGGAAGTTGAGTGAAAAATATGAAAGTTTAATTTTAGCTACCTATTTATATACTCTTTCTCCAGCAAAGTACATCATATTCTGTCAATGTATCAGGCCATTTACCATCATTAATCATTTCATAATATGAAAAAAGACTTCTTTTGATCTACCAAAGAAGATAAAACTTTTATTTATGATGTTTTTTTTCCTGTCAACTATGTACCTCATAATATTTCATTAGTAATCTCTGGAAGTAAAGACTCCACCTTATTATTTCTAGTTTGCAGCTACTTTTTGCATTTTGCACAGTGAAATTTAACCAAGTCCTCCCCACTTTGCATGTGCCTAATCTTCGGGGCCTATTTACAATTCATTGCAATGTGACAGCGGTGGGGGGGGTGGGGGGGGGGTGGGGGGGGGAAGGTGGGGGGGTGGCGCGGGATCCAGCCAGATGTAAAAGGGCTCAGCCACATTGTCAAGCAGAAGGTTTGACTTACATTCTTAAAAATGAGGGAAGCAATGAGAGGAAGAACGAGAAATGGAAAATATTTCTTCCTCCTAAAACAAGCAGAATTCTACAAGTTAATATTTTAAAAGAATGGGGTATTTTAGTGTAAGTGTTCATCTATCTAAAAGACAGTCTTATTTTAAATTTAAATCCCTCTGAAACCTAGAGCAGTGTGTTTATAATAGAAGAACAGCGGACAGACTTGCCCTTCACTGGAGGGCATGTCATATAGTCCTCGCCTTCTCTGCAAAACCATCAGGCTGGCAGTAGTGACAGATGAACAGCTTACCATTAATTTCCCCTCTTTCATGCCTTCAATCCAAACGGTGAATATTCTCCATGGGGAAGCATCAAGGTCTTTGCCTTTATTTCTCTTGCATACTCACAGTGACTTATAAATCAAGTGCAGATAAGAAGAGAGGGCAAATATCAATCTTTATTTTTTTTCTCCTGGCCTGTGCCTACTGGCACGATACTGAGCTTTGACTGAAAGGTTCTTCAAATCATCCTGTGATTCATAAGCTAGGGAGCTCTCAGGGAGGAATAAAACAAAGGAAGTGTGTGAGAGAAATTTTGTATATCTTGGCTTGGAAATGAGAGGCTCTGCTCATGCAGTGCTGTCTGTATTCATTGCAGAAAAACAAATGGACAGTAACCTGCATTATTTTAGCAGGGTTTAGAGAAGAGCAATCATTAAAATGCATTTTTAGTCTTAATATAGAGAGCTAGTTAAGAAATAAAACTTAAGAGCCTCATGTAATGCAGACCATTCATTATGACTGGTTTATTTTATTTCAATCACTTTATTTTACATTACTGTCTTAAGAGTAATAATACACAGAATACATTTGAAGTTGAGATTGAGGCTTTGCTGTATTGAGGTTATTGTGAATGGCTTTTATTACTTTGTGTAATAAAAATATATATACATACATGAATATATATAGTATATACAAATACATTTCCTATTATGCATGGTACCTGCACCGTGTCTGTTGTATTTTCTGCTTCTCTGAAGCCACATTAACACTTCAAGATTTAGTTGCAGTGGTCACTTTATGTTTATATTTTTAGAAATATTTAAATTTAAAAATATTCTTTGAAAAAAGTAGATCATGTTCCCTTTAAAAAGGAATATTTACTGTTTGGTTAGTGCATTAAAAGGAGTGAATCTTTGACAGGGAGCAAACCACATTAACATCTTTAAACTTACAACAAATGGAATTACACTAAAGAATATTCAAAGGTACCGAGTGATATGGTATGATTTTATGCTGAAAAAGCTGATATTATGATTATTAGGAAATTACAATATTATTTTCTAGCTAAGCACGAAGTGTTAATTCTGTTAAATGACTGCAAGTGTTGATGTTCAAGGCTGCCTGCTGGCCTTTTGCAGGTGACATATCTAGGGATCAGAGCTATTTCATTTTCTATCTTTTTTTTTTAAGGCTTCAGGCCTCAACTATAAATTACAACTGATGACAAAAGTGGAAGCTAACAGTGGCAAAATTAGGCCCAAAGGCAAAATAATTATATATACAGCCTTCAGCAGTGAGGGAGAGAGCCATCAATCAGCCCCCAATTATTCACTAGTTAATCAGCTCTGCCCTTCCTTTATTGAAGGGTTACAGTGTAATTAAGTTGGCAGCATCCTTTTAATTCATCAAACATACAACACATGGCGGTGTTTGCTGCAATTGAGGGACAGCACCTTTGTGAGTTTGACCCCTAGCACTGCTGCTGTAGATGAGGAAAACTTCAGAGGTAAGAGAGAATATTTATGCGACAGCACGGCACCAGGGTGGTGGTGTCTTCATTCACAGCATTAAGCTTAAAACAACTAACTGAACAGAACATTACTGAACACATTCAAATCCATATTCCATGAGGCATGTGGTAAATACTCACAATGCTAACCTTGAATATGTAAATGATGTGCATGACTGTGTATATTTATGGATGTGTGTGTAAATGACACATATAAAATAAGTGATTATAAAGAGGTATAGCTGATTTCTGACATGCAAATGAGCACTGACACCTTCAGAATAGCAGCTTTGGGAGGCTAGCCACTTATCCCAATGAGACTACCACAGCCCATACTGTTTTGGTGGCGATCTTGTAAACTTTCCCTGAGAGCCATTTATGTGGCACACAAGAAAATGAGACAAGTATCATTATAGTCACATCTTGTTGAAATGGCTTCATTTTATTTTTGTATTTGTTGCTGAAAATGGTGCTATATTGTTTGTCCAGTGAATTTCAAAATGAATGTGGCCTTTTACAAAGACTATCTTGCAAAATGCACCTCTACTGTGAATGTTTTTTTAAAGTTCAAAAAGGATCTGTAATGACCACAACTAGCTTGCCATTGTCCACATGTAGATTAATTTATTGAAAACTACAAAAAATTAGTATTAGGATACTTAGGATATAATGCTGTTTCTCTACTTAGTCTCCATCATTTTCTCATATGGTTCAAATGCTATATAGACAGAATTCCTAGATTCCATATCATTGTTCACAATACACATTTAAAGAAAAAATAGTATTTTGTAACTGAACAGTATCATAAGTCTGAGAAATTCAACATGAAAAAATGTAGATATATATATAAAAAATTTGGCCATGTTTGTACTAAGGACACATTAGTACGACTTAACTTCCACATGCATAATATGAAAATGCTGGAATTGCTTATTGAATAAATTGCCTGAATCATCATGAACTAAGTACAGGAGAGACTGCAACTTCTCTATACCTTATTTTCAGATGAATATTTTATACTTCTTATTTATGCTCACTTTTGTGTAAATTTGTCGAGTACTGCAATCAGATTACTTATGTATCCTTTCATTAGTGACATTTTAAGAAACTTGAAGACAGAATGTTTATGAGGCTCTTTCCTGACTGTCAGTTACTAGCATGAGAGCCTGTACATAATAGGGAGCCAAAAGCTTCCGTGATGAATGGACATAAATAATGCATGCAAAACTATCAGTACAGCAGCCACTAATAATAACCTAAAGATTCACTTAGGTCAGTGCTTATGTGGCAGATGTACACAATCTAAAACTAAATTAAAATCAAATATCCACAAAATTACTTAAGGTAGCAGCCAAGATAGCACTGAGCGCAATAATTCCTTCTCTTCTAAAAACAGGTATATCACATTTTGATTCTAAAATTAGTAGTAATCTTGAATTTTAAATACATAAATAAAATAATCTGGTATTGTCTCTAAACAATTTAATATAATTGCAGTTTGCTTACTTTGGCCAGCAGAACCTACTTTTTTTCTTTCTAATTCATTTTATAAAAATTTCCCTAGTTCTTTTGAAGATATGCAAATAATTTGTTCAGGTACTTGGCTATTTTGTAAATTGCAATAGACTAAAGATTAGTCCCTTTGTTCAATGTATTGGAATAATTTCTCCTTGACTTCTGATTCTCTGCTTTTCTTTTCTCCTGTCCTTTGTGTTGCCTTTCATAGTTCATAGTTTTTCTTTCTTCTCTGTAAAGATAGAGATTTAAAAAATAAACATTACAATCCATTTCCTTTCGGGAATCATGTATTATAAACTTGCCCTTATCATTTAAAGGGCAACCTTTTCTCTGATCTTTGTCTTGCTCCTGATAATTTCGAAGAAGTTTTCCTTACTGATGATGTTCTGCAAGTTGCAACTTTGTTGTGGTTTTCACTTTTGTGACTATCCTGGCCTTCACAGTATTTCTTGGTAGGTTAAATTAAGTGCAGAATACAGTATAGGCATATATATGTATATGCATATATATATATACAATTAATATTATGTTATATTATGCATATATTATGTTAATTGTCTTTTAATATATTGTTCATAGACTATTCAAATCTCCCATTCATTCTACCTTTGCTATGTACTATAATTCTGTGTATATATATGTATATATCCTGCAAAAATTATGTATAAGAACCTTAAAAATATTTATATAATACTTAAAATGATTTCATCTTTTACCCAGACATATCAACTTTACAGGTTTGATTATATTCCCAAATTTCTGTAAGTTTGATTTAACAGTATCTCAATAAAACATAGTAGTACAAAGTTAAAAGCTGAACTATGAGGATGAATAAAGAGAAAATATAACAAAAAGCAACACCTACTTTTACCTGGATGATACACAATAAAGCAGACTTAAGTTCTTTCTGGACTGAGGAGTATCCATAGAAGGAGCAGAGCTGATTTCTTCACTTGACAGTTGGAGTCTAGCAAAGCAAGTTTTCTTTTCTTTCTTTCTTTTTTTTTTTTTTTTAATTTGTCAGACTTGTAGCAAACCAAGCACATTTTAAAACATAGTTAATAAAATGAAATATTTGTTCATAAATAGGCAATAATGGGGACACAGTTTTACATGTTCCTTCCCAGCAGCATAAATTGGTTATTAGCATAAGCTCCTTTGCGATATTGGTTTTGTTAATACAAAGGAAGCTCCAGAACATCCTCCTCCCTGCAACCATTTTTCCATCCCTTAAAAGGAATTTTATATTTAATGTTCAGATTAAACTCTGTAAAATTGGTTGCTATGCAGAGGGAACTAAGCAACGAAATGATCTTCCTAAATGAAATGATAATGATTCCTGCAATGCTAAGGGTGAAACAGGTACCAGTGTGAGAGAATCAAGGAACACATAATCTTACTGGGTTAATATCTATCTCAGAAAAAAACTGAGGAAGGAACACTGTATGAGCTATTTCTTCAGCTTACATAGAAGAGAGTTGGACAATACATTATGGTGTAGTTTGTAAATACCGCACCAGACTCTGTGGATCATTAAGGAGGAATAATTTGTTTCTTTTTGTAGACATTTAATTTTATGTTTACAATGCCTTCTCTTTGCTAAATAACTGTCCTATGCCTGGTTTAGCATTGACTTGAGAGGAACAACTTGCTTTCCTTAGCCAGATACTTAATGATTTGGCTCAATAGAAGACTGTTGTGTCAAGAGATAATTAAATTTGGAAAATCACAAAGAAGTATAATGACAGATGAAAACATGTTAGCATTTACATAACGCCCATGTTTCCTTAAATCCAGAAGGAAAGGGAGACCTTATTTTCATCCACACCTTTCCCAAGTTTTAAATACACTGTGATTCAGATCTGATTCAGTAAATCCAACAACTGTAAGCAGTCAAAGGCTGGGAAAATATGGCGAGTGTATTAATCAGTCCTTATGACCCCAGTATCAGGGTAATAAAGTCTTATAGTTTTCTCTCAGGTTTTCTTTTTTATCTTTTTATTTGTTTTCTCACAGAGAAACAGTGGCTACATTTTTATTTTGAAGATTCATAAATTCATTTCCCCCTCTTGAAACTATGACGTCCAACACCTCCTGTTCTGGGGTCCAAGAAGAATACATTTCATATTTTAACTGTCTTAAATGAAGAGCAATGAAGTCCTCAATTATTCATGATATTCAATAGTCTGATGAGTCCAACATTTTAAGATCAAGAGTAATACTGTTGGTAAATTCTCATGATTCAATTCAATTATCAAAGTACTCATATAACAATCCTGTTTTTAAGCATTATCACAGTCACTTACTCAAAATGTACTCATATCTAATACACATATAATCCTTTAACATAGCTATTATTATCTCTGCTCAAAGGTAAATTATCGAAGCCACAAAGAAGTCAAACAACAGAGTCAATCCTTACATGGAGGTAGCCAAGTCAGACATTAGGCTCCAAGTAAGACACTGTGTCCTACTGCCTCATCAGAGACTTCTGCTATGAAACACAGATAATCAATGTCTATATATCTATATCTATATCTATATATCTTTATCTTATTAAAATAACTTTTGGAATTGATTTCACTTAGTGTCAGAAGAAAATAATACTAACATTTTGATTCATATGCCAAACTATTAAATTGTCACTTTTATTTGCTATTAATATTATATATACACATATATGGTGTACTTGTTAGCTACTTATCTCTACATATATGTACATCAATCTGTTAAAAGAAAAATAGCAATATATTGAGTACTCAAAATCTTGTGTACTATATGCTAATCTGCCTCTTCATTAGCCAAAAAGGAAATATATTTCTTTTTATGTATGCTGAACTGGTATAGTAGACATTAAAATATCTTCAAAAATGTCTTCAAATATTTTATTACTTTGATTTATGCAAAATCCCAAACTATTTTCAGTATCAGCATAAAATTTATGTCAGTAATATCTTATAGGTAAAGGTAATAATCTATGTCAATTAACATAAAATTATATATTCTTTTAATTAGCACTTAAGTACTGCATTGAGTTAATGTGTATAAAACTACCTTGTTAATTGCAAGGTATTATAAAATTGTTTTTGTTAGCTGGAATTATTGTTTATATTTACCTAATATCTCTTGTTTATTACACATGTTTTTCACTATGCAACTTTCATATTGTTACACTAGTAGAATGAAGTATTAAGACAACAGTTTGCAAAAGCTAAGGTAGTTTGGGGATAAGAACTTATTTTCAGGTCACTGCAAATTATTATTGATGTACACTAAGTCAGTATTGAGAATATGTCCTTTTTGCACATCATCTAATTAACCTCACACAATACCTATTCCTTCATGTTGTCATTTCCTTCTGCAATTCTATTGTTTTTTTTTTACCTCTGTCTTTTTCAAATCAAAGAATTCATGTACCTGAAATATATTGGAAGACTATAAAATGTAGCTGTAACTTGGATTATTTTAATACTCTATAGTCATGAAACTTATCATTTAGAACCAAAATTTTCATCCATATACTACATTATCACTATCCACTCAAGTTGCTGCTAAACTCAAAGTCACCTTTGAATCATTTTTTTCTTTATTCTGTTGTGTCCTAACATTTTTACTTATTAAGCACCTACTATGTGCTAACCAACATTTTTAGAAGATAGAGCAGACAAAAATTCTTCAAACACTAGAGTTGGCAGTTATGTGTTTATACTTTACATATATTTGCAATTATTAACACATATTAATTCATGAATTAATGAGATTCACTGCAATATTTTTATACAGAAATGTACTATGCACTGATTGTGTCCATCCATTCTTTTCCTTTCACTCACAAATGCATTTTTACAATTAACTTGTCAGATACTGTCTATGTTCAAATTGACATTAGTTTTAGACTGCTTTTTACGTAAACAAGACAATTTATCATACTTCTTTTTCTGTGACTGGACAGGATTTCTTTATTTAATATATCTTTCAAATCCATACATTTTTTTTTTTTTTAGAAATAATAGGATTTCAGTTTTCTTTTAGTAATCATTAACATGCATACAATGTATTTTGATTATATCTCCTCTCCAACTATCCCCCTGAACCCCACCATTACATCTCTCTCCAACTTTATGTACTCTTTTTAGTTGACTATTTTTTATAACCTACTGGGTACAATTAGTAATATGCATAAAGGCATGGGTATGGACTTATACAGAGATTTGTACAATATATCAATGACTGCAATCCAAAAAAAGAAAAGTGACCCTCCACTCTACAGAATACATCAACTTTTGATAGTTTCCAAACTAGAGGTAAGTCATGTTAGTTGCTCTCCCACCTATGCTGATAATTTTAAATGGCTAATCTTGTGCAGGTAATGACAGCTACTTGGAAGCCATGTCATGTCTTGTAGGCAACATTTCATGGGGCTCTTCCCTAACATTTGACTTTTGGCTGCCTCTTCCCTTATGTTCTGAAAGCCTTATGTGTGTGAGGAACTGTTGATACAAATGACCTATCAACAGCTAAACACTCATAGTCCCTTATTCTTGCGCATTGAACAGTTATGAGTCTCTCCATTAACTACTACTCACTACAAAATGAACATTTCCTAACCAAGGTTGAGAGCAGCAAAACACACACACACACACACACACACACACACACAAATACCCATGTATGTATGTATGTATGTATGTATGTATGTATGTACTATGTATATATTATCTATGTTAAAATGTAATTTGATAAGATTACTTTTGGCAAGGTAACAAAAATAGGTTAACCTCTATAACTTATGCTCACTTTAGACATAGTTGCTATTTTCAAATCAATTTTATGATATCAGGCACAAATTCCTTCCTTTAGCACAGGTATCAAATCCAGTACAAAAGCAGAGGGTTACCCCTGAAACACTAATGGCACTATTGGACCAATGAGAACATCTTTTCTGACAGATTGGTATTGGAAAATGCAGAACCTAATGTATTGAGTGAGATAATATTGCTTTATCCTTTTTAAAATTTTTATTTTCATTTTAAATTAAAATACAATTATACATCACTTTTCCCTTTCCTTCAGCTAGGCCCTTCCAAGTTCCCTTTCTTTAAATTCAGCCATGTTCCCTGTCTCAGTCTCAACATGAAAGCATATATATATATACATATACACATACATATATACATATATACACATATATACATATACATATATGTATATATATGTATGTATGTGTACATATATGTATGTATATATAAGTATGTATATATATACATATATATATATCTGTGTATTATATATATATATATATATATATATAGAGAGAGAGAGAGAGAGAGAGAGAGAAAGAGAGAGAGAGAGAGTATAGAATAGAGATAGTGGTATACATATATAGATGTACACAAATATATAAATACCACTTACTAAGTCTGTTTCATTGTTTGTATCTATATGGTTTCTCTAATTACCACTTTAATTGACCAGCCAATTTGGGGTTCATCCTTGAGAGAAGTTATTTTTTAGTGGTAGTTTGAATAAGAATAGCCCCCATAGGCTCATATATTTGAGTGATTGGTCGGTCCACAATTGGTAGAATTTTTAGGAAGTATGAGAAGATGGGACCCTGTTGAAAGAGGTGTGGCTTTGTTGAAGGAAATGTATCACCAAGGATGGGCTTGGGAAAGTTAGAAGCCCCTTCCATGTCTAGTATCTCTCTCTTCCTTCTGCCTATGGATCAGGATGTAAGTGTTCAGCTAGTGCTCAGTGTCATGTCTTTGTGCGTACAGTCATGTTTTACTGTCATGGACTCAGTCTCTAAAGTTGTAAGCAAACCTATAATTAATTAATTTCTTTTATTAGTTGCTTTGATAGTGGTTTTTCTTCATAACAGCAAAGAGTAACTAAGACAGAAGTTAGTACCATGGAGTGTCTAGGAAACTAGTTGAATGTTGTAAGCAGAACTTAATAGGCTATCCTAAAAGGAACATGGAAGACAGTAGTGCTAAATGAAATGTGGACTGCTTACAGCATTCAACCACTTTCTTAGACAGAAAGAAGACACATTCTTTGTCAAGAGGTTTTCAGAGGAGAACAAAATAGTCTAAAGATAATTCATGTGGTAGTGTTTTGACAAAGAATGTGTCTTCTTTCTGCTCTTATTCTAAGTCTCCTGGAGGCTAAATTGAAGAGGTAATTTTGGACTAATCTCATTAGAGGAGAGATTTTAAGACAACCTAGTACTGACTGTGTCACATGGTTATTAGTGATCATTATTAGGCAGCTCTACAAGGAAAAGGAGGATGTGGAACAAAGAGAACTAAAAAATGCATAGTTCCAGGAGAAAAAGAGAACCAGGAAATGCAATCTTGGGAGTCAATTCCTATGCTCAAGGAGATGAGACATCTTAAAGAAAAGTCTGATACTAAATGGAATTAAGGGAACATTATACTTGGGACAAGATTTCTTCCTCTTAATAAAGTATCACAAGTAAAGTTTATGAAAATTTAATTCAACAAGGGATATAGGTTCCAGCCCTAGTAGGCAAAACTTGACAACATTGACCATGTGGTTCTGGCTTTATCAAGAAAGATACAGTAATAAAGAGGTTGTGTAATCTTCCTCTATGGTTAAGGAAAACCACTGAATCCAGGGAAGTTCCTGCATGAAGGCCTAGAGAAGCTATTTCCCAAATTTGTGAAAGTGAAGCCTAGATTGCCTTGGAGATCACAAGATGTTGGAGGTGCCAGTCTCATGGGATCTCTGCTGCAAAGAGCTGTAAACAGGGTGTTGAACAAATTCAAGAGGAAAATAGATTGTAGTCAGCAAAGGTAGAATGAATGGGAGATTTGAATAGTCCATGTAACATCAGGCATGGAGATGTCTGATTTGGAATTTGGCCAGCTGGGTTTTATGTCTTTGTTAAGTATTTTCTCACTATGCTCCCCTTTCTCCCTTTTGAAATGGTAATGTGTTTTCTGTGTTATTGTTTACTGAAAGTATTTCGTTTGATTTTGGTTTTGATTTTTCACGAGTGATTACAAATACGTGATTGCATTGAGTCTCGGAAAAGATTTTGGACTTTCAATTTTAAACAGTCTTGAGACTGTGAAGCATTTAGGGTATTTTGGAATTTAGATTAAATGCAACTTGTGTTATGATATGACTACAAGCTTACGGGCTCTAGAAAGTAGAAGGAATAATAATGGCCCTGATAAGCTCATATATTTGAGAGTTTGCTCTTCAGTTGGTGTACTATTTAGGGAGGAGGAGAAGAGGGTTTGTTGGAGGAGGTATGTTACTTGAGGGGGGATTTGAAATTTGAATTTGAAAAGCCTTTGCCAGACCAAGCTTTACTTTTTGCCTCCTACCTGTGGGTCAGGATGTAGCTCTCAGCTACTGCTCTGGGACTATGTTTATCTGTTCACTGCCATTTTACAGGCATGATGGTCATGGATTCTCCCTCTGAAACTGTAAGCATGCCTTTTATAAAAATGCTTTCAGTTAATGCCTTAGTCATGGTATCTCTTCGTAGGAATGGAAAAGTAACTAAGACAATCTTTCCCGCTCAACAGTCATAAATTTCTCATAGTTTATTGTCAAGGGGTGTGATCCCATGAGATTTTCCCACGTCATGGTTAGCATGTATATAATACTATGTAGTCATTTCTACAAGAAACTGATTCATAGAAGACTTCCTGGTATTCTGGCTCTTACAATCATTCCATCCCCTCTTTGCCATGTTCCCTGAGCCATAGATACAGGAGCTATGATAAGGATATTTACAAGAGGCTAAGCATCCCATGATCTATTGTTCCTTGCATTGTACCCAGTTGTGATTTTTTGAGGCCCTTTATTTGCTGTCAAGAGAAACATCTTTTATGAGGTGTAATAGCTAAGTGGATATAAAGGTGTGATGTTGAATAGAGTAAAAAGTTATGTGGAAGTATTAAGTTTTTTTTTTCCCCCTAAGATCAATGATTAACTATAGAAGCAGTTTGTCATGACTGTTATCCGAGTTGTATTAAATAGTCCATGGATCTTATTGGAACATTATCATACCAATAATTTCTTTATTATGGCATAATAAATTTCTTTAAATTATATGTATATGCATGTAATCAAATGTTCTCTGCTATGATGACAATGGACTAAACTTCTGAAACTGTACACAAGCTCTCATTAAATGCTTTCTGTTCTTAACAGTTGTAGTGGTCATGGTATCTCTTCACAGAAACACAACAGAAACCAAGATGTACACCATGCTATTTTTGTTTCAGTTTTGTTCTGCAGTATTTTTTTAGGTAGTCTATGTTTTAACTATTTTCTTTTCTTTTAATTAGATATTTTCTTTATTTACATTTCAAATGATATCTCCCTTCCCAGTTTCCTCTCTGAAAAAAAAAAAAAAAACCCTGTTCCCTCCCCCTCCCCCTGCTCACCAACCTACCCTCTCCTGATTCCTGGCCCTGGCATTCCCCTACACTGGGGCATATAATCTTCACAGGACCAAAGGCCTCTCCTCCCATTGATAACCCATTAGGCCATCCTCTGCCATATATGCAGCTGGAGCCGTGAGTCCCACCATGTGTACTCTTTGGGTGGTGGTTTAGTCCCTGGGAGCTCTGAGGGTACCAGTTAGTCATATTGTTGTTCGTCCTAAGTGGTTGCAAACCCTTCAAATTCTTGAGTCTTTTCTCTAGCTCCTTCATTGGGGACCCTGTACTCAGTCCAATGGATGACTGTGAGCCTCTACTTCTGCATTAGTCAGGCACTGTCAGAGCCTCTCTCAGGAGACAGCTATATCAGGCTCCTGTCATTCAGCACTTGCTGACATCCACAATAGTGTCTGGGTTTGGTGATTGAATATGGGAAGTATTCCCAGAGCAGTCTCTGGATTGTCCTTCCTTCAGTTTCTGCTCCATAGTTTGTCTCTGCAACTCCTTCCATGGGTATTTTGTTCCCAATTTTAAGAAGGATTGAAGTATCCACACTTTGGTCTTCCTTCTTCTTGAATTTCTTGTGGTCTGTGGATTGTATCTTGGGTATTCCGAGCTTCTAGGCTAATATCCACTTATCAGTGAATACATACCATGTGTGTTCCTTTATGATTGAGTTACTTTACTCTGGACAATATCCTCCAGATCCATCCATTTGCCCAACAATTTCACAAATTCATTGTTTTTAATAGCTGAGTAGTATTCCATTATGTAGATGTACCACATTTTCTGTTCCTCTTTTGAGGGACAAATGGTTGTTCCTACTTTCTGACTATTATAAATAGGGTTGCTATGAACATAGTGGAGTATGTGTCCTTATTGCATATTGGAGCATCTTCTGAGTATATGCCCAGGAGTGGTATAGCTGTGTCCTCTGGTAATACTGTGTCCAACTTCCTGAGGAATGGCCAAACTGATTTCTAGAGTGGTTGTAATCCCACCAGCAATGAAGAAGTGTAGGTAATGTATTTTGACTTCCTTGGTTTTGCTAAGTATCCTTGAGAGATAATATCAAGTACTTATGTAGTTCTATTATTTCTTAAGAAATTTGAGATCATTGGTATTTTAATAGGTATTACATTGAATAGATCACTTTAGATATCAGTGGTACTGCACAATACTGTTTTTCAATCTAAGAACATAGGAATTCTTTCCATATTTTTTGGTTTATGTTTAATTTCCTCTTAACGTCCAACAATTTCCACTTTACAGAGTTCATTCATTAATATATTTAACTTTAAACCTAAATCTTTCAATGTTTGTAGATGTTGTGAAGGGGATAGGTGGTCCACCTGGGACAGCCAGTGAATGAGTGGTACACGAGATCCCTGGAACCCTTTTATTCAGCTCTGGCCTTGCTCCATAGTCTGGAGGAGTCATGTGGGACCACAAGACCATTCTGAATCCCTAGAAACCCCAAAACTAAAGAGCTTGGTCCTCTGCCTGACTATGCATCCTAGTTGGATCTATTGGCCATTCCACCTACATCTCACTGGGACACCACCTACAGATTGGGGTCTACCCAAGGCACAGCCAACAGTGTATGGTATCCTTATCTCTGCCGTCTGGCCCATAGCGAATCCCTCCTTCCCAAGAAGTTCTTTTGCTATCAGGATTATCCATCCAACAACAGGAAAAACCAGATGCTTAAAGGAAAGCTTAAGAACACAACCAACAAGACCCAGGCCAATATGGCACCACCAAAGCCCAGCTATCCTGCTTCAACAAACCCTGGATTTGCTAGTGAAACTGAAGCACAAGAAGAGGTCTTAAATCCAATCTTATAAAGATGATAGAGGCCTTTAAAAAGGACATAAATAAATCCCTTAAGGAAACACAGGAAAATACATTCAAACAGGTAGAGGCTTTAAAAGAGGAAAGAAATGAATATAAAGAAGTACAGTAGAATACAACCAAACATGTAAAGGATTTGAATAAAACCATTCAAGACCTGAAATTTGAAATAGAAGCAATAAAGAAAATACAAACTGAAGCAATCCTGGAGATAAAAATCCTAGGAAAGAAAACAGGAATTACAGACATAACAATCACAAACAATACAGAAAATGGAAGAAAGACTCTCATGTGCAGAAGATATGATAGAAAAAACCAATATATCAGTCACAGAAAACGCAAAATCTAAAATGTTCATGACAAAAAATAACCCAGGAAATCTGCAACACTTTAAAAAGATCAAACTTAAGAATAGTAGGAATAGAAGAAGGGAGGACAGAGGAGGAGAAGAAGAAGAAGAAGAAGAAGAAGAAGAAGAAGAAGAAGAAGAAGAAGAAGAAGAAGAAGAAGAGGAGGAGGAGGAGGAGGAAGGAGGAGGAGGAGGAAGGAGGAGGAGGAGGAAGGAGGAGGAGGAGGAAGGAGGAGGAGGAGGAAGGAGGAGGAGGAGGAAGGAGGAGGAGGAAGGAGGAGGAGGAGGAAGGAGGAGGAGGAGGAAGAGGAAGAGGAGGAAGGAGGAGGAGGAGGAAGGAGGAGGAGGAGGAAGAGGAAGAGGAAGGAGAAGGAGGAGGAGGAGGAGAACAAGAAGAAGAAGAAGAAGAAGAAGAAGAAGAAGAAGAAGAAGAAGAAGAAGAAGAAGAAGAAGAAGAAGAAGATGATGATTGAAGATTCCCAGCTCAAAGGCCCAGAAAACATCTTCAACAAAGCCATAGAAGAAAATTTTCTAAAGTAAAGAAAGAAATGCCTATAAAGATACAAAAACTTTACAGAACACCAAAGAGAGTGGACCAGAAAAGAAATACTCCTGTCACATATTAATCAAAACACTAAATATACAGAACAGTGAAAGAATTTTAAAAACAGCAAAAGAAAAAGGCTAGGAACATGTAATTACACATAAGTCTAACCTGAGACTCTAAAAGTGAAAAGTGCCTGGGAAGAGGTCTTGCAGACTCTAAGAGACCACAGATATCACTCCAAATTACTATACTCACTAAAACTTTTAATTACCATATATAGAGAAGTCACAACAAAACCAAGCAAAAATTGAAACACCTGTTCACTAACTCTGCCCTAAAGAGGATACTAGAAGGAAAACTCCAACCCAATAAGGTAAATGTTACTCAAGAAATCACAAGAAATAATTTTATACCATGAAAACCAATAGAAGAAAAACATACCTTTATCAGACAAAGGGATAACACCTAAAATATATCAGGAACTCAAGAAGTTGAACTTAAAAATGAAAATTAAAAAAAAAAAACAATCAAATTTGGATGCAGAACTAAACATAGAATTCTTAACTGAGGAATCTCTAATGGTCAAGAAGCACTTAACTATTCAACATCCTTAACGATCAGGGAAATGCAAATCAAAATAACCCAGACTGTTCCTTGCACCAATCAGAATGGCTAAGATAAAACACTCAAACTTCAGCACATGCTGTCAAGGATATGGAGAAAGGGGAACACTCTTCAATTACTAGTAGAATTGCAAACTTTTAAAACTAATCTGGAAATCAATCTGGCAGTTTCTTAGAAAACTAGAAGTTCTTCTACCTGAAAACCTAGCTATACAGTTCCTGTGCATATACCCAAAAGATGCTTCACTATATCACAAGGACACACACTCAGCTATGTTCATAACAGCTTTATTTGTAATAGCCAGAAACTAAGCAAGCCATATATCACTCAACTGAAGAACAGATACACAAATGTGGTTCATTTGTACAATGGAATACTATGGAGCTATTAAAAATGAGGGCATGAATTTTCCAGGCAAATGAATGGAACTTAAGAATATCATCCTGAATGAGGTAACCCAGATCTAAAAAGGATATACATGGTATGTACTCATTGATAAGTGGATATTAACCCAAAAGTTCAGAATACCCATGATACACCCCACAGATCCAAAGAAGTTGAAATAGATGGAAGGTCTAATTGAGGATGCTTGAATCTCACTTAGGGGCAACAAAATAATCATGGAAAGCAGAGGGAGGGAGTAATCTTTGTGGGAGAGGGGAGGGTAAGGGGAGTAGGGGGGGTGGAATCAGGCATGGGGAGAGATAGGAGAAAGGACCAGAGGACCAAGAGAATTAATGGAAATGCACAGCAATGTGGGGGTAATTTTCTAGAAAGTCCCAAATACCAAGGTGAGGGAGGCTCCTAGGAGTCAATGTACATGATCTTCGCTGAAATGCTAGACCGTGTGGATATCGAACCTGAAGAGACAATTTCCAGTAGCCAGACAGGACAACCAATGGACAACAGAGACACCAACCTACCTATAACACTTTTTACCCAAAATTTGACCTATCTAAAGGCAGAGCAGAGAATGAAGGAATGGCTGACCAATGACCTGCCCAAATTGAGACCCACCCCATGGGCAGACACCAATTCCTCTTCCTCGCACTATTAATGATGCTATGCTGTGATTGCAGAGAGGAGCCTATCATGGATTTCCTCTAAGAGGTTCTACCCAACAGCTAAGACAGATGCCAATATTCATGGACAACCTTTGGACAGAGGCCGGGAACTTTATGGAAGAGTTAGGGGAAGGATTGATGGCCCTCAAGTTTATGGAAACCCTACAGGAAGACCAACAGTGTCAACTAACTTGGGCTCCTGGGAGCTCCCACAGGCTGAGCCACCAACCGAAGAGCTGTTCTGAGGACCCTGGCACATATGTAGCAGAAGACTGCCTTGTCTAGCTGGCCTCAGTGAGACAGGATGTGCTTAATCTTGCAGAGACTTGATATACCAGGGTGAGGGGATACCTGAGATGGAGAGCCCACTCTGTTAGAGGTGAAGGGGAGGGGAAGAGGGACAAGGGGAACTCTGTAAGGGGGGACCAGGAGGGGGACATCATTTGGGATATAATTAATTAATTAATTAATTAATTAAAAAGAAGGGGATGGAGACAATGTGTAGAAAATGAGAAACCTTGGAACTCTCAGCCCTAAATGGGATATTTCCTTCAATTTCCTCCTCTCAGTACCCAAGGAATTCTGCAGAAATGCAGGCAAAGCAAGTGTAAGAATAATAGGAGATGGAAGACACCAAGAAAACAAGTCTTTTTCATCAACATGATCAAAGGTCATATGAACTCAGAGACTGAGGCAGTGTACTCAGGGCCTGGAAAGGTCTAAGTCAAATTGAATCCCATCACTGAGAAAGCACATAAATGTTTAGTTTTCTCCTAGGAATTCTCACTGTAGACACAATCCACTGATCAGGGTAAGCCCCATGCCCAACAGTAGATGGCCAACATAAATGAACTCAACAGACTCATTGGAAGTACATTGTCTCATAATGTTTTGTCAGGATTTTTTTAAAAAACTTGTGTGTGTGTGTGTGTGTGTGTGTGTGTGTGTGTGTGTGTGTGTGTGTGTGTGTGTGTGTTTTATGAGATTTTTATATGTGTGAGCATGTGTCTATGTATCTATCCCTGGCTGTCTGGAACTACTTACTAAATAGAGTACTCATTCAGCTAGCCTTGAACTCACAGAGTTCAGCCTTCCCTTGCATTGCTTGTACTCAGATTAAAGGTTTATGCTATCACATTCATCCTTGGCTGTTGTTTTCCAAGTAGACGCAGAAAATGTGTGAATCTCAATTGGAAGAGAAGTGAGGAAGAACTGAGAGAACTTAGAGGAGTGGAAACTATAATCAGAATACATTGTGTGATTGTGTGAAAATAATCTGTTTTCAATAAAAGAAATAAAAAGCTCTTTCCCAAACTGCTTTTTTTTGCATTGCTGTTATGTATTTTCTACTGCACTGAATTTATTTATCAGTCTTTTAGTAGCATCTTTGTGGTTCCATATGCAGAGAAACTTTATCTTAAACCACAGCTAAGCCATATGGAGAGTAAGAGAAATAGTCTCCCGGAAAGAGTACACTAATTGACTATCCATTACCAAATGGTCATCCATGAATCCAAACATGTAGGTAATGTTATTCAGACTGAGCAGGTTATATTTGGGTGTGTGTTTGTGTGTGTGTTCATCTAACAATGATTAAAGAGGCCATGGATTTGAGAGGGAACAAGGCAGGGTTATATGGAATCATTGGGAGGGTGAATGGGAAGGGGCAAAGAATATAATTATATTATAATCTCAAAAATAAAAGAAAAAGGAGCTATTTGATTTTCCCTTTTGCTTTTACAAACGAGAATGTTCCTATTCCTATTTGTCACTTGCCTATGTATTCTGGCTAAACTTTTAGCTGTCCTATTGAGTGGTGAAAGTAAATATGGTTGCATTGGGCTCTGTTGAAGAGGAATCACTTTCAGCTCTTATTCGTTTACACAAGATGATGGTTATGGATTTGTTACAAATACTTTTTATCATAAAGAATTTCATTTCTTGGATTTTTGGTCTTCCTCTGCTATAATCATGAATGTTTGTGAAATTTTATCAAATGTATGTTTTGCCTCTATCAACATGATCATATAATATTTATTATTCATTGTATTTATTTTAGGTATTATTTTATGGACTTATTTTGTTCATTTTTTTCTATCTGTGGTATTAAGTCTACTTCATGTATAGAATATTCTTTCATTTGTTTTCTTTTTTCTTTTGTTATCTTCATGAGGTAATGCTGGCCTTGTAGATTAGGTTTTAAGAACCATTGCCTCTTTATTATATGGAAGTTTGTTAACCCAAGATGTTAATTTTATAAAGCATTTATAAAAATATCATCAATATAGCAATTAAAACATGAGCTTACCATTTATGGGAAATTTTTATTAATTTTAATAAATATCATTGCTTGTTTTTATAGTAGTTGTGACTTAGAGGATGCTGTGTGTATTCAGAAATTGGTTGTTTTTTTTATATTTTCTAATGTGTTATATAACTTTTGACAGTGATTCCAAATTATGCTCAGTTTTCTGTGATATCAGTATAGTTAAACGTTTGTTACTTATGTATATATGTTTTAAAGAATCCACTATTTACTTGATTAATACGTTTTAATGATCTTTAGAGTCTACTCATTTATTTTTCTCAGATGTTTGTTATTTTTCTTTCCTTCTATTAATTTTGCATCTGGTTCATTTTCTCTGGAAGTGATGTTATTATGTGTTCCATGACATTATCAATATTGTTTTCTTATTGTCTTCACTTACAAAGCTCTGAAATGCAATATACACACAATCATATCTACTTTTGGTTCATAGGAATTTCTAAGATAATGCTACATGCATTATGGTCCTCAATGTTTTAGTCTATATGATCTAATTAAGTTTACATTGAGTACAATAGAATAGCAATTATGCTTGATATTTTGCCCTATATTTTTAACTGTTTTGGTATGACATTGTCATTAAAATGCTGATGCCTGCACGTTGCTAGTGGGCATGTAAAATGGTACAGCTGTGAAAAGTAGTTTGACAGTAATCAAGTTAAACCTGTAATTACCATATGACCCAGTAATTCCATTCCTGCTTATATATCTAAAGGTATTTAAAAGAAATTATTATTCCCAGGCTTGGTGGCATATGGTTATAATCACAGATCTCAGGATGTCGAACAGAATATTCAAAAATTTCTGTCAAGACTTAGTGATATAGTGAGACATGTAACAACAAATGAAAACAGCAATAACCTATGACAGCAAAGAAATTATAGAAATGTGAATATAGAAATTCTCAGAACATTTGCTTATAATGTTTAAAATATAGATAAAACTAAAGTGACTTTTAACTCATAAGTGAATAAGAAAAATGATATATCCATATATTAGAGAATGTTTTAGCTGAGAAGAGAGATGAAATCCTTATACTTGGCATACTATGGATGAATTTAAAAAATATTGGGCTAAGTGAAAGAAGCTATGTAAAAAATACTATATGTATTCTATCATGCCCATGAGTTATAAATCCCCACAAATATAAAACAGATAAATTATTGCCAGGGTCTATTACAAGTGAGAATGTAAAATATCATTTAGTATTTGTTTCCTTTGGGGATAATATCTAAAATCAAATTTTGCTTCTGGCAATATGGCATTGTAAACATACTTAATTAAACTGAAATTGCAAGGTCACAAGTATTAAAATTGTGACATTTATGATATATGCATTTTTTATTTTTTACTGCTTTGATACATGTTACCATTTAATTTTAATTATTTAGAGTTCAGTTTTTTACTTTTTTATTAGATGTTTTCTTTATTTACATGTCAAATGATATCTCCTTTCCTGGTTTCCCCTCCGAAAAAAATTTAAAAATTAAAATAAAATAAAGAGTCTTCCCTCCCCTGGCTCACCAACCCACCATCTCCCATATACTGGCCTTGGTATTTCCCCACACTGGGGCATAGAACCTTCACAAGACCAAGGGCCTCTCCTCCCATTATTGACTCACTAGGCATCCTCTGCCACATAGGCATGAGTCCCACCATGTGTACTCTTTGGTTGGTGGTTTAGTCCCTGGGAGCTCTGAGGGTACTAGTTAGTTTATATTGTTGTTCCTTCTATGGGACTGAAAACCCTTCAGCTCCTTGGGTCCTTTCTCTAGATCCTTCATTGGGGACACTGTACTCAGTCCAATGGATGGCTGTGAGCCTCTACTTCTGTATTAGTCGGGTGCTGTCAGAGCCTCTCAGGAGACAGCTGTATCAGGCTCCTGTCAGCCAGCACTTGCTGGCATCCACAATAGTGTCTGGAATTGATGATTCAATATGTGAGGAATTACCAGGTAGAACAGTATCTGAATTGTCCTTCCTTCAGTTTCTGCTCCATAGTTAGTCTCTGCAACTCCTTCCATGAGTACTTTGTTCCACATTTTAAGAAGAAATGAAGTACCCACACTTTGGTCTTCCTTCTTCCTGAGTTTCCTGTGGTTTGTGGATTGTATTTTGGGTATTCCGAGCTTCTGGGCTAATATCCGGTTATCAGTAAATGCATACCATGTGTGTTCTTTTGTGATTGGGTTACCTCACTCAAGATGATATTCTCCAGATCCATTCATTTCCCTAAGAATTTCATAAATTCATTGTTTTTAATAGATGAGTAGTACTTTATTGTGTAGATGTACCACATTTTCTGTATCCATTCCTCTGTTGAGGGACATCTGGGTTGTTTCCAGTTTCTGGCTATTATAAATAAGGCTGCTATGAACATGGTGGAGCATGTGTCCTTATTAAATGTTGGAGCATCTTCTGGGTAAATGCCCAGGAGTGGTATAACTGGGTCCTCTGGTAGAACTATGTCCAGTCTCCTGAGAAACCGCCAAACTGATTTCCAGAGTGG
>JADRCD010098100.1:0-20968 GCA_019843815.1 Montemys delectorum | reverse complement strand
ACTATCTCTCCAGCTGTAGCTTAGCTCTCCCTGTCTACTATCTCTCCTCAATGCCCATCCTGAACGCCAGTCCTCAGAGTGCTGCTGAGTCTCAACTCATCCTTAAAAGTAGCATTAGATGTTATCTGGATGCTCTAAGAAAGGAGATGAAGGAGCTATTTATCTTCCCCAGACATTTCCTCACTGATCCAAACAATTCAACTCGAAATAAAAGTCTTGGAAGCTTAAAAACAATGAAGGTATTTTCTTGATTAGAAATTTGCAATCTCATGTAAACTAGGAATAAAAGTGTCTTTTAAAAGTTTACATCCCTTTTGGTTTGCAACAAACTACATAACATCGACATACTTACTGTGGATGGCACCAAGCCCCCAGTCTAAGGTGCAGACTCAGACTTCAGCCTCAACTCAGCTGGGTGCAGCACTGACAAGTTCTGGCCCCTCTAATCTCTTCCCGATGAGCTGTTTGTGCTTCTAACTCTGAACATGTACAGCTGGGATTTTACCATATGATAATAATTTGTTAATTTTCTTTGGTTTCTTCCACTATGTCAGAAGATCCAGAATAAAGAAAGAACATACATACATAGTTGTTTGTATGTATGTATGTATGTGCATGTATATACAATTAAAAGAACATAAATACATACATAGTTCTATGTGTATACGTATGTATGTATGTATGTATGTATGTATGTACATGTCTATACAATTAAAACATTCTGGTACCAATGATATGACTCAATGGATAAAGGTACCTGTCACCAAGCCTGACAACCTAAACCTTGCCCGCAGAACCCACATGGTGGAAGAGACCTGACTCCACAACAAATGAATGCTAAAAAATAAATTAAAAAGTACATTTCCTTCAAAAGATATAGTAAGAGGGAGCCAGAGGGAGGGATGACAACAGCTTGAGTGTGCTCATGATACAAGAGGACACCTTCACATATGAACCACTCATGCCTATGACTGCAGACTGGAGACCTAACTTCTTTGAGCTGAGAGGAAGTCAGGAGGTTCAACCCCAAGACCTATTGAAAACTGACTTCTCTTGTCAGGGGGAGTGACTCAGCCTCAGGCACTGGGTCCTTAAGAGGCTACACAATGGGAGTAAATGGCCCTGTACCCATGTACACACAGGCATACAAAAGTGGACACTGAGCGTGCTTATGGGTAACAAGTACTCATTTGCTCTCTCTGTTCTTAACTTTTATTTCAGGCATTTCCTATCGACTTAATGGTCTTTTGTATTGGTAAAAAGCAGTGTGTGGGTCAATCTTTGTATGAAATGCTATGCACATATAAATGTTGCATTTTTCATAACCGTATTGTTTAATGTGTAATTTGCACTGAGTAACTATGAATTGTGAAAATTCTCTTTTTGGATCAGACACAATGTGCATTCTGTGGGTTTAAGGGGCAGGGGACAGACTGCTGTCTTCCTATCAGAATCTTCTCTGTGGATGCTGTCATTGGAAATGGCAGGAGTCATGAAGCTAGCATGGCTGTTGGACACGGTTCCAGCAAAGAAAACTGGGTCAGATACTGCAATGGCTGTCCTTCTGACTCTCACTTTTGGGTTTTGGTCTCTGTGTGTTGCATTCTTGGTGACTTTCTGCATTATGATTCATTTTATGACTTTTCCTGAGAAAAGTCCTAAAATAAACATTATCTGGCCCTGAAAAAAGTATGTTTCATATGTGTAAAGATATATTTCACAGACCTGTTGTGACACTTCAATGTGTTGGTGCATATTTAAATCATGTAATCCACTCTCTAACATATAGGTAGTGGCAGATAAATGTTAGCAGTTACATGAATCTCTGTATCTGGGTATAGCTTTAGCCCATGAAGAAGCCCTGCTACAGAGTCCTGTGGCAAACAATGCTAAGTGCATGTTCACAAAGGAGCTATGAAAATGCAGGAAGTGGTCAAATTCCCTAAGTGCTTACTACTTAGGTAAGATGACTCTCCAGTGATCTGTTGGCAGAAATGATACTGAGTATGTTTTAAGGCTTAATAATTTAAAGTGAACGTCTTAAGACCCAAGGATGGGAAAGAAATGTAATTTCAATTATAAACCTCTAGACCTTGGGGGAAGTTTATTAAAAGGAACATGTAAAACAACTTCACATTCAGAAAACAAAAGCCCACGAATGTCTTGGGAATGAAGGCACACTTTAATTGTTATCAGATAGACATTTTCATACTACAAATGTTTCAATGTGTCAATGGTTGTTCACAGCTTCATGAGAAAATAGTGTTTTGTGTGGTAGAAATAACAGCAAGTTGGAATTAAGAAATAATGTATCCTACCCCACAAATTAGCTGTAGGACCTTTTCATTTTTATTGCCACAAAAGTCTTCCTTTTCCATTTAAAGAGAGTAGTCTAATCTTTAAATTTCTACCCAGTTTTAAAATAGAAAGTGTGTGTTCGTCTTTCAATGTCTTTCTTACATTCTCCTGCCCTACACTAGAACTGCACTTTTCACTTAGTTCTATTTACCTTCTATTGAGTGCTTACCTCCAGTGCCTCTTATTTACCTATTGAGCTGAGTATAATAACTATGCCCTAAATGAATGAGTAGTCCTGCAAGAGTGTCTAGCTTTTATAAAGGCATAGAACCAGGATTGGAGGGATAGCTCAGTGGGTAAAGGCACTTGCCACCAAGCCTGATGATCTGAGTTCAATCCCTGGGACTCTCATGGTAGGAGGAGAGAACCAACTCTCACAGGTTGTCCACATGTGTGCTGTATTGTACATGTATACGCCTACCCACATAAACACCTACAAAATAAATTAATATAAAAAATTTAAAACCTTTTTAAAAATTCATGAAAAAGTTTTATGGTATAACAGATTAGTGCTTAAATGAAAACATAATTGTTGCTTTAAGACAAATAGTTCCGTATTAACCTGGTTGTTATTTTCCCATCACCTTAAAGGGATTCTCCTTAGCATCTAAGATCCTACTGCTTATTCTCTTGTAGCATTGATTATCTGTTTTTCTTACAAAGCTACAGACTGAGAGGAGTCTGACAAAGGACACAGACAGAAGGAGGGAGCCCACGCCCACACTAGGACTCAGTCAGCTGCCTCTTGCACTCATTTTGGTTAATGCTGTGTTAGCCTGGAGCAGTGCAGTTCCAAAGTATTCCTACCACGGCATGCAAGACGAAGTGATTGTTAGAGCCACACAGACAAAACAGTTTCCGCGTGCCTTTGAAGAGAGCATATGCCTATCCCTGACATAAGCAGAAAAGCCCATCTCTTCTTAGTTTATTAGCAATATGGCTGAAACTTAAGGTGCACTCACCTCTCCATGTCCTAGTCCTGAAACCCTGGGAAAGCTGGGGTCCCTCTGTGTCCCCAGCTATAACACTCACCTGAGTCTAAATGTTATTCACAGACTGATTCTATATAGCACACACTCACACAATAAGTTTATTGTTAAGTTATTATGGTACCATATGCAGGGTCAAGAGTACTTGTGTACTGACATGGAAATTCCTGAATAAATGAACAAATTATTAGGTAGAGAAGAAAACTGTAGCAAAGACTTTCGTTAGCCTCCTAATCTAGTTGATGTAGAAAACATGCTCATAAATTTAGAAAAGGACTTTCAAAATATGAGACATCATATTAATAAATAAGCTATATTTACCTCAATAAATTAAAAGACTCCATAAATTTTAAGGACAGTCTGTATTTGGCTAACTAAATTATAATTTAAATATAAAGTAGGCATCAAAAATCCAGGGGTGGCGTAGTCTAACTCTTTCCCGACTGTTGGGACTCCTAATGCTGAGTTTCCAGCTCCAGGATTGTCCACTCGCCTTGAGGCGAACAATCTGTGGAAGAAACACTAGCCATGGTAGCACTTGTTGCCGAATCATCAAGTGGGGATGACACTTCACTCCACCTGTTCCAAGTGTCAGCATGTGCTGAACCCTGAGGTTTCGAGCTATCTCGAGCTAAGAGGAGTGTCTGGTTGATTAAATACTGGGCTAAGCTTAGGTCTTCAGGCAGAGAGCTTGTGACATTTAAGTTTGCATCTTGTTCAGAAAGCAGCTGCCTCAGCAGTGTCCAGTCCTGCTTTGCAAAGTGCTGCTCGTCTTCAGAGCCCCTGTCTGCGACATGGGCTTCTGACTCCAGTTTCTGCTCACACGCTGCTGTTAGAGACATCTCATATATTGGAGAGAGGGTTTTTGAAGGCCGGTGGTCATACATGGAGGTTTGTGCCATTGTATCACAATCATCTATGTCTCCTGAAATAATTCACAATACTACACAATGTAAAAATTGCATGTCGACACTCCTCAGAGTTTCGTAGAACAATATTAATACAATATAACAATATTAGCTCCTCTCAAAAAAAAAACCACAAGATGGAAAAAATAATACTTTTACAAAATTGACAAAATTTTTGAGGCATTTTATTTTTTGTGTTAAAAAATTCAAGGGTAATGTTTAGCAGCAAAATCAATATAGGTAACTAACAATAACTTTCCATATTTTAATTTGAAAACTTAGAATACAGAAAATAACAAATTATTTAAAACAAATATAAAAGTACACACAAATCTAATTCACTACAATAGTAACTCAAGGAAGAAAAAAAAAAGACAGTCATCTAAAGTTAGCTGTAAAGTAACTTGGTTTCACAGGTTCGGGATAAATACACTGTATCTAAAGTCTTATTTGTATATTGTACATGCAAAGGAGGATGCAAACCAGACAAACAAACAAAAATACAACTCTGGAAGATCTTCTACTTTTATAATTTTACTGAATAGGGATTTTTGGTCAATACTTTTTTTTAAATTATGATACATAATACTCAACCAGCTACTATTGCATATTTATGTCATTAGTCTGAATTATTGAAAGACATAAACACAAGACAATTAGACAGAAATTATCTTAGCATATGAAATAAGCCTGGGCTTTGTCATATACTATCATTGCTTCTAAATATAATTGCTTAGGAAACTCATCTCTTTACTTGAAAATCTTAGAATAGAATTATATTTATCCTAAGAAAGTTTTAATCTCTGTAAAATGCATATAAGTTATAATAATTAACCTAATTAAAATAGTTTAGTGCTTTTCAGTGCAGACACTACTATGGTTATTGCACAGTCAATCCTCTCAGATCTGTACTAGCAAGTCTATAAGTCATACCCAATGTAAAGTAAAACTTCTCACAGTCAATCCTCTCAGATCTGTACTAGCAAGTCTATAAGTCATACCCAATGTAAAGTAAAACGTCCCACAGTCAAGGGTGTTTATATGAAATCAGACATGATAATTGAAATGACACCAAATGAAGTCCTTGTCTTTTCCAGGTAAGATCTAGCATGTTATCTGTGTGTAATAAACAAGCTTTTCCACTAAATATTAATTATTCACTAAGATTTTAAGCAAGTAATAAATAATGAATAGCTAGCTCATTTTCATATTATTAATAAATTTAAGTTCTCATGTAAAAGTTGAAACTGTAGCCTAAATATTCTAACTAAAATATAACATCCAGGGTACAGGTAACTTTAAGTTCTATTTCTGTACATTACCTGAAGACACAGCATCATTAGCTCTCCTGGCAGGTGTGGACTGGCTCCCTTTCACTGGGGCCTCCTGACGCAGCACCTGGCTGGGACAGGGGGCTAGAGATTTCGTTGAGCTCATCTTTGGTATGTTGGAGCTGAGTTCTCTTTGATGGAGCTCCAGATGACATGGCCGCTCTTGAGACTTGGTGTCCCCATCCATGTATGTGCTGTGCTGCTGAAAGTCGTGAGCTGCCTCATGTTTACTAGTTACTTCATCTTCTGGAAAGGTCTGTTGGCTTCCTCTGGGCAGGACCTCTAACCTGGTCTTCTGCTCTGTTGACACACACTGTTCGTCTTGTCTTGAGAAGCCTCTGCTCCTAGGACTCAGGAGGAAGCTTTCATTCTTATATCCACCATTGCCTTTACTGTGTTTATGCTCTGCAGTAGTAGCTTCATTTTCTTTGAAAAATCTAGAGTAGCCTGTCCTTCCATGATGCTCATAAGAAACACCATCAAAAACGTCAGAAGGAGAAAGAGAATCTAGGGAGGGCTGCGAGGGGGCGTGGCCTTCACCTTCATCAGATCCCACTTCTTCACACTCATCTACCGAGAGCAACACTGACCTTCTAAACTTCTTAGTTGCAGAAAACTCATGACTTTCATGTTCAGTTCCATCTTCAAAAGCTAAGTTAATTATTCCCTGAATGTGCTGAGTACCTGAGTTGGACAGAGAGGAATTTTCCCCAACATTTTCTGCTTCAGATCTTTCATCTTCTGTTTCATCTGCTGAAGAAGAAACCTGATCTACTTCCTGAGCAGACGGGATGCTACTACCCCGTGGAGCACTTCCTTTCTCCCTGGGATGGACTATTGTAGATGGAGACCAAGGTTCTGACTTCTTCCTAGGGATCTCGTCATCACTTGCCGAGTGGATCTGGAGGTCACCCCCACCCTGCTTTTTCACTCTGACTTCAGTTTTGAGGTCACCTTCGTGCACCTTCAGTTCTTCAGGGGTGCTGGTGTCGCTGCTGCTTCTCCCAAGGAAGTCATGGCACAGCGCTGTGCTGCACTTGGAGATGCCTCTGTCGTGTGAGCCCTCGTCATCCTGAGAGCCGCCAGCATCGTAGTCTTCTGAGCGAGGCTTTATGTCATCTGAAGATGTGCTAGCACTGCCAGTGTCTGATTCTGGACTCTCTCTTTGATGTGTGGCACTGGCATTCAAATCCCAGGGACCTATGAATGGAGCTTCTGGAGTTTCTGATGTTTCCATATTTTTATAATTTTTTTCTGATGGTTGTTCCAAAAGACATTTGGAGGAAACAGCTGAGGTGACCATAGCACATTCACCGTCCTCTGCAGCACAGTCGTCAGGTGACTGTTTGCTTTGAGCTGCTAGTTCTTCTACATGAACTGTGAGTCTTCTGTCATTGTGAGCAGAGTTTAGGGAACTACATGTCCCTTCAGGAACACCCAGTAAAGCTTTCCTGTCCACGCAATTGATACTTGGTTCGGTGTCTGTGTTTTTTCTCCCTGTTTGTCTCTCTCTATCTGATACGTAGGCTTGCTCTGCATTTGCTGAGTCTGAATCACGAACTGTGTTAGAGTTTTTCAAGTTTTCATTTGGATTTGAAATCACAGATTTCAGAGCAGTGATGTTCCTATAGTTTGGATTCCCATTGCACTGGCTCGAGTCTTTGTAAGAGGATGTGTGACTTTGCTCTATGCCAGTCAGTTCTGACCTCAGCTCACGTCTCACTGAATTACCCAGGGGTGACCTATCGTGGCATGCTAGCTCTAGTCTCTTTTTTTCTTGACTGCCTAATGGACTTTGTGGCTGAGGCCTGCAGGGTGTCTGGGACACTTCAGGACCACTGGTGTCACAAGCAAGGGTAACCAGGGACTCATGAGGCCTCTGTTTAAAGGCATGGTTTCTGATGTCACTCACACCATGAAGCATGCTTTTCTGTGTAGCAGCTACCTCAGGTTTCAAAGGTGGTTGCGAAGCCTGACTTTGCAGCCTAACTTGTCCAGGAAGTACTTTCTGTTTTGAATCTTTATTGTTCACAGTTCCACCTTTCTTGGGCTGACTTGGGTTTTTAGGCATTGGTACCAGCTTTGCATTAACCTTTTGCAAAGTTGCATGTCCTTGCTTGACAATTTTTCTCTTAGGTATTTGCTTATCTGTTCCATGCCTCAACCTTGTTACATTTTCATCAGACTGCCTTGAAGAGACTGAAGATTTTACAGAGTGTGGTGACTCTCCTTGGGATCCTAAAAAAGTTCAGAAATGCAAAGTACTCTCAAATTCTAAGGTGAAATTTAATGTTTTCAAATCACTGTAAAGAAAATAAAATCAAGAAACATCTAATACTGACAGTCAAAAAATAAACAATGATAGAGTGAGAAAAAAATCAAATATTTTAAATATAGAGGGACTATTTTATGATCTTACTAAAAACCCTTAAAAGAGAATCTCTTTTCACCAAGAGCCTTCATTGTTGTGCCAAAATTGGATTTACATAAATATGCAACAGCAGAAAATCTGATTTTCTTATATCAAAGAACAAGAAAGGTCTTCTCTTTGAAGTTTTCTTTTTTTTTGGGGGGGGGGAGTAAAGAAAACACCACAGCCAAAAAGAAGAACTAACCTAAAAACAAATGGACATTTGTTGAAATTATTTGTTTCTCTTCAAACTGGATGATTATGGCTCTAGCTTATTAGGGCTAACAACCCAGATCTGCAGTGAGAACCAGATCATTGGCTACAGTAGATTCAGAATTAAAATTCCATTTATGCATTCTGGTTAAAGTCTTAGAAATAAAATTTGGGGCACTCAAATCTGCCAACCCCAATAATCAACTTTTTGTTCTGTGTGTGTTTTGGGGGTGCAGGGAATTCCAGAGACCTGTGAAAGACAAGCAAGCATTCTGCCACTGAGATACCCAGGTCTTATAAACCATTTATATTGCATTTCTAATTGTAACTACAATATGAGTAATTTCATCTGCCTTGATTTTTAGTTGACTTTCAGTATTATTCATCATGCAAATCAAGATTATTTTGAGCTGGGCAGTGATGGCGCACACCTTTAATCCTAGCACTTGGGAGGCAGAGGCAGGTGGATTTCTGAGTTCGAGGCCAGACTGGTCTGCAAAGTGAGTTCCAGGACAGCCAGGGCTATACAGAGAAACCATGTCTCAAAAACAAAACAAAACAAAAAATTAAAATTAAAAAAAAATTAAAAATTAAAAAAGAGATTATTTTGGGGGTTTTATAAACTGCTCTTACGTGTGCTTGTGGTATGTGACTGTATGTGCACATGCACACATGAGCATGCCAGAGGTCAACCTCAGTGTGTGTGTGTGTGTGTGTGTGTGTGTGCATGCTTGTGTGACGATGTGTGTAATGTACACGTGTGCATGACAGAGATCAACTCCTCAGGAGCCACACACTCTTCTTTTGGAGATAGTCTCTTATCAGGACTTGGGCCTCACTGAAGAGGCCGGCTTGCTGTTGGGGATCCAGCCTCAGGGATCCTTCCATCCACCTCTGCTCCCCAATATTGAGATTCTTTTTTTTTTGCTTTTTTGGAGACAGGGTTTCTCTGTGTAGCCTTGGCTGTCCTGGAGCTCACTCTATAGCCCAGGCTGCCCTGGAACTCAGAAATCCGCCTGCCTCTGCCTCCCAAGTGCTGGGATTAAAGGCGTGCGCCACCACCGCCCGGCCCAATACTGAGATTCTAAGTGTGCTCCACCACACTTGGCTTTTCCCCTTAACCTTCATGTACCAAGCCATTCCCTCAGTTCCTTTCCTTTCTTCCTGTCCTCCTCCTCTTACTTTTTATTTATTTTGAGATAGTGTTTCATGTAGCCAGGACTGGTTTGTACTCACTATACAGATCAAAGACGCCTTTGCTCTTATATCCCCAGTGGAAGGACTACAGGCATGTGCCTCTAAGCCTAGAAAGAAAGTAATGTTCAAAATTGGCTGTTACATGCACATTATATAATCTAATCGGTATTGATTTTTCTTGCAACACCGAGGGAACAGCTGCATGGGGACAAGCTCTGGAGGAACACCCTCTCCACATTGTTGCTCAGCTCCTGCTGTTCTTTAACAACTCTTTAGTGCTGGTTACACAAACATAATTCCTCTAGTCATCAAGGAAACTTTCAAGAAACCTAAGCATGCTCCACAAAAGGAACAGAAGTGGAGACCACTCCACGGCTCCTTTAAATTTATCTCCATGAAGGACAGGACAACCCAAATCAATCTCCTAACACCACTGCAGCTTTACCTTGAGTTTGAGCCAGGGTGGGAGGGGCGCTCTTTGTCCGTGGCTGAGCTGCTGTGTATCCATTGCTGCTCGCTCTTTTCTTTGCAGCTGTGTATGGTGCTGAATCACTAAGTCCTTTGCCATTCCCTCTTTTTATTACACTAAGAAGAACAATTGTGCTTAGTATTACAGTGACACTCCAAAACATGAACTTACAAACACCAGAGTACAACCATAACCAAATATGATCACATATACCCGTGTATGACCACAACCATATACGATCACATATTTTGTGAAGAAATAGAAACATATCTCTTCTGAAAATAGAGATACTTATGTTTATAAACCTTCAAGTTTTGAAAGAGTGGACAACATACAATAAGTCACAATGCATAACTTCATACGCCATTAAATATAGCTAAGAAACTTTTATATTTTTTCATTTTATATAAATATGAAATAAGAAAGTTTAAAAATATAATTTCATAAATATGTTCAAACAACAAAAAACCTTTTAAGCATTTAGCTAAAAATGAGTATATAAATAGCTTGCAGAGACAGTGGGTGAAACCCAAGCTGAACAGAGTCCCACCTGCTATTCACGTGAGGGCCTTGCTCATGCATAAAGCTCTTCGTATTGGCTGTTCCACCGGTAACTCTTGAAACTAGTCGAGACTTTACTGCTATAACAAGTTAGATAAATATACAGGTTAGACACTAAAAAACAAGTGCTGATATGGGAGAGAACACATTCCCTCAGTTTGAACATATCCATATAAAACACATTTTAGAACTTAAAAGTAAGTAAAGCATGCCAGGATCATCCAGGAACTTGTAAGCATTTTGAGTGACTAAACATTAAGGCCTCAGGGCCAGGGACACAGCTTATTTAATGGAGTGCCTGCTTGGCACCATCTCTAGCATTACACAAAGCAGGCATGATGGATATAGTTGTAGTCTTAGCACCTGGGAGGCAGAGACAGGAGGGTCAGAGACACAACAGTCTCCTGAGCCATGAAGCAGGTCGAAGGCTAGCATGGGCTGCTGGAGAGATTTTATTTCAAACAAACTTTTGCAATGCTAGTTGCTGGTGTAGATTGCCTGTCTAACTGTATAGAACCATGCCCCCCTCCCCCTCCCCACACACAAAATAAGAGTGCTGAAACCCACCTATAGTTGACATTACTCCATTGTTCACCATCTGTCCTGGGGAATCACCAGTGTATGGCTTCTCATCACAAGACTTGTCTTCTAATGATCCGTTTTCCTTTGTCTCATCCACAGAGCCCATGGAAGCTAGAAGCTCCATGCTGGAATTTGTAGATCTACTGGAGGGCCCTACAGTGGCGGGGCATATGGAATCTTTCCCTCTCTGTGTTGGCAAAGGTTTGGCTCTGCCTTGCACGTTCAGATTAGGAGTGAGCACCTTGGGCCTGGCCCCTGTGGTCTCCCCTTCTTGGTTCTGGACTCCTTTTCCATGTACTGGGTCCTTCCATCCAGTTGCTGCCACTCTTGCTGGTCTTCCTACAGCGGAGGATGACAGACCTTCTAACTTTGTATGATCACTGTTTTCTGTTTGGGGCTTTACTGTAGTTTTAGACTTTCCAGAGACATGCTTTCCTCCAGTTTTCATCTCTTTCATAACTCTGGACGTTTTTGTACTGTCACCATGCTTGGACACCTTATTTATACTGTTTCTGTTAGAGCTTGATGCATGTCCTGACGCTCCCAATCCATCAGATCGCATCTTCTGATTAGTAGAGAGATTCGTCCGATGCGGTTTTTTGATATTTTCCGTCCAAGGTTTTATTTTTATAACATTAACGTCAGAGCCTTGTCTCCTTTGCTAAAGAAGAAAGAAAGCAAGAAATCAAGGATGATGACACTTGAGGGCTTCTGCAGCCCTTCCTCAGGGCCCGTCATTTCAAGCCATCCTTACAAATAACCTTTTGAAACAGCTCCTACGGCTGGCTTCAACTGTTAGGTAAGAAACTGTGTAGTAAAGCACACATGTGACTTAGCCGAGGTCACATGCCTGCAAAGGACAGAACTGAGACTTGAACTTATGATACAGTCATCTAACTGTAATCTGAGGGATATTATAAAAATTTTCATCAAAAATTCTTTAACTCTGGGAACCCTTTTTAAAACAAAACGACCAAAGCTTCTAGAAACACAACATGTACACTTGAAAAGTTTAGGTTAAAAAAATCCTAGATGACAGAACAGCTTTGGTCATCTAGAGGTTACGGAGGAAAAGGTATCCCAACAAGAGCTAAGCTGGGGAAAGGTGGAGGGGACACAAGGGCACAGAGCAGCCAGCACCTCATACGGAAGGGGCAGCGACGTTAAAGCAGCTGGGAATCTTAGAATAAAATATAAACACATATATCAACACATGGAATGCTGATCTCCCCCACCTTGGCAAAGCTTCGTGGGACAACAGGGCAGAACTTGTCTGGCTTTACCTTTCATATTTAAGCCCTTTCTATCCCATAACACACTGGGAGTGCAACAAAGTGTTTGTAACGACTGTTAAGTTAAGGATGTAGTGATATTTAGTTCAAGGCTGAGTTTATAAATAGGGAAGGCTTCCAACATATTAAGAAACTGACTCAGATGACACACATATGCATGGATGTATGGATGTGTATAGAGCAATAAATAAAGGCTAAATTTAGGCAAAAGCAAGGTGTAGTGATAATAGAATCAATACACTATTGTCCTAGCTTTGACTTAATGGGGCTGGGATAGTGTGGAAATTTTAAGCATTTGGCTTTAGATTATGTATGTCTGTAGAGTGGAAAATGTTTTCCTTCAGAATGGTGTTCCAGAATTCTAAATCTTGTAAATATCAAAAAGCCTTTTTCCTCCTTTTTAATTTTCGTGACTTGAAACATAATCCCCTACCCCATCCCCATCACTTTGGTTTTTGAGACAGGATTTCTCTGTGTAGCCTTGGTTGTCCTAGAACTCACTGTGTAGACCTCAGTACCACAGAGATCCACCTTCTTCTGCCTCACAAGTGCTGGGATTGAAGGTGTGCACCACTGCTATCTGGAATAGTTCTCTATTTTTAACACAACTTAGCAAGCTTCTCTGTAAGGCCTTCCTGTGCTTAAAACTGACCTCACTTAGCTTACTGTATCCTTGTGTACTTTGACCTATCATGTGATGTGTAAAATTTATGTATTATATGAGATAAATACATGCTTTAGAAATTTCACATTAAGCGGTGGCACATGATAAGTATCTGGTACATATGCATTTCTAGGCAGTCTTAGACTTCTATCTGCAGAGTTTATACACATTTCTTATAAGTTCACAGCCAACTGTGTGTGTTTGACAAAAATGAGAAAAGAGGACCAAGCCTCTAAAAGGAAACCAATTTTGGTTTGAAACTGTCTCTGTTTTAGTGAGTACTTCATGCTATGTAGTGTAGTTGGCCTTGAGCTTATAATCGTCCACCCTCAGTCTCCCTAGAGTTGGGATTACTGATGTACACCACCATACTGAGTTTATTAATGCAATAAGAAGACAAAACAATACAATGAGTCACTGGGTACCTAGCGCCCAGAATTAACAATTACCAGCTCAGGGTCAATTTTTTGTTTGTTTGTTTGTACCCACTCCTCACTTTATTTTGAAACAAGCAACAACAATTAGAATTTTTTGTATTTTGCTGTACAGAAAGAAAAGCAGGTCTGGCTTGTGGCTCAGTAGCAGGACAATGCCTACCTCAGCATGGTGTGGATTCCCATCACAGCAAACAAAATAAAACAAAACAAATAAACATGACAATCCTGTCGAGGATAGGAGGAAAACACATGTGCTTGCACACACATGGAGCAGGTGAGGAATTACAGGGCACACTGAGCAGGGCTAGGAGGAGCCTAGAGGTTTCCACATTCATAGAGCTGGAAATGTTATCTTGTGAAGAGTTCACAAGTGTTTTTTGTTTGTCTTTATTTTTGTTTTGCTTTAAGGAGGGTTTCATTAGCCAGGGCTGGCTTGGACCCAGCACCCAGGAGCTGCAGGTTACACTAGCACACTAGGCAAAGGGACCTTCACAGCAGAGATTATTGGCCCATGTAAGCTGCACTCTCAACCTCCAGGGCTGTGTGGCCTGTGACTCTCAGTTAGATGCTAGATGGTATAAGAGCTCATGATTCACAAGAGCACTCTGAAACACTCTGGAAAACAATCCCTCCACTGTCTGGGTTTCCAATCAGAGATATGGAGGGCCTGATGCCTCCTCATTTAAGCCAAGAGAGGTATGTCCTGGCCGCAGGAGTAGTGGTTCCTACCTAGTGGGCGATAAGGAGGAAGAAAACAGGATTCTCTGCCAAACTTTGAAGGGCAATATGTTCTTTACATTCTAAATCAGAACACTGAATGATTGAGTCCACAGTATCACTGGAATATGTATAAATTAGTATAATTTTGTACTTACATATTTTATTGATTACATGAATAGCCATATAACAACATTTGGAAGGAAGAAAATATATTTCAGGCTATAATAAAGTCATCAAATAATTTTAAAAAAAGGAAAAATAGCAGAATAAACATCTCAATCTTTTTAAGATGGAGTGCAGTCACCTTAGTATATGGCTTTATTGCACAGTGGGTCTCAAAACCCTAGAAGCTTGTTGTGCTGTAATCACTGGAAGGCAGTCTTTTTACGTACCTGAGCCCACACCCTCAAGTCCAGGGCATTACTGCTGTGCTTGCTTACCAGTTATAAATACTTGACTACTTTTGACACTATATGAAAGTATACCAAACAAATTTAAAAATAAAGTACACTGTGCTCTTAACTCCACTTGCTTCTTTTCCCCCTGCAAAGTGAAACCTGGAACAATGAGCCTTCTCTTGTGACCAAGCTAGCTGACTAAAAGCAGGCACCGAACTGAATTCTAGATGCCTTAACAATTCCTCATTTACTGGAACAATGCCAATATGTTATCTGCCAAAAAGAATTTCAAGGAAATAAAAAAGGCATATATTTCTATGCCAAATGAATTTGGGACATTTTGAATTGTAGAATAATAAATTTGCATTGCGTTCTCATTGGCACCTGTGCAATGCTAGAAGTTTACCTGAGAGCTGGTGAGCACGGGCTTCCTGCCAAGTCTGCGGTCATCACCTTTGTCAAGTGCAGCTGTAAACAAAGAATACAAGAAACATTCTTATTAGCAGAGAAGTACAGGGTAATGCTATAGAGAAGCCAGGAGGAAATGCTATATTTTGATAGAAATTAAAAAACAAACAAACAACAAACAAAACACTTGAATCCAAAGAAGAACAAACTATTTACCATTACATTTTAGAATAAAAATACTTCAATCTTATTCTCTGATCCAGAAAAGTTCTTAAAGCTCATAAATGAAAATGTAAAATTACATATGTTCATTTAAACTATTAGGAATTTTCACAAGCTGTAAATTTTTAAATTACCAGTTTTATTTAGTTTCTAAATGTCAAAACAATTAATATTTTATATACAAATTTAATATGAAAAATATCCAATTACTCTAAGTATACTCTGCTGAAATTAAAAATAATTTCTAAATTTACAGATTGATTATAGGATTGTAGAAAGAGACGAAAAACAGATATGCTGTTCTCACTGAAAATGAAGCAGGAAGCAATCCTGCAAGTCATCTCAGTCTTATTGGAGCTAAATAAAAATTCACTTTAGAAGTTAAGTTTATTTAGGAATGATTTAGAAACTCATGTTTGCCAGGCAGTGGTGGCACACGCCTTTAATCCCAGCACTTGGGCGAGGCAGGCAGATTTCTGAGTTCGAGGCCAGCCTGGTCTACAGAATGAGTTCCAAGACAGCCAGGGCTACACAGAGAAGCCCTGTCTCGAAAACAAACAAACAAACAAAAAAGAAACTCATGTTTATTCTCTTAAAACTAGCTAGAACTGGAATGGCAGCAGAAAGATATATGGGATGATGTGATTCAGGGTAGAGTCCAGCTCAGATTTTCAAGGTTTATAGGGTTTGAAGTTTGAAGTTTTACTTTGAAGAAGGAATTTATTTGCACATGTAATTTCTCAGATATATAGATATATTATAAATATATATTTATAATATATATATTTACTAAAACAGTTTATCGAACACCTTCTATAGTCTCTGTTCCATAGGATACATGCTGTACGGCAGAGCCAAAAACCCTTGAGACGGCAAGGACTGATTTATAGCAGTCAAATGACTGCATAAAAACACAGAAATTAATAAAAATTCTCGAGTCAGTACCTCAGTAAGAACCTCAGAATGTTAGAACAAAGGTGACCCAAGGCAGTGATTACGCATGAGTCAGGATTCCTTAAAGTTCCACACGTTTGCAGTTTGAGAATTGCCCTAATGCATCCTAACAACACGGGAAGTACAGTGGCTGACCACACCACACTGGCAGTTTGTGCAGGTGTGTAAGCATGGGCAAACATGCAAATTTCTAATTGCTACTATGAAAGATTACAGAACACCGGAATGCAACTTTGTTGTGAATTCCTCTAAAAAGGAGAAAAACAAAGTTTGCTGCCAATCAGCAGCAAACTCAAAGGATGCCTGCTGAAGGGGGCTGGCCTTTGCTTCTTCACATTCACAGACTGTGAAAAGCTTGGGACTGAAACTGGTTCAGAAAAGTCAAGGAAAGTGCTCAACTTCTAAAGATTTCATGATTTTTATTACACGAATAAATAAATATCTTTGAAATAAAGAAATATCTTTGAAAACTGTTGTTTAAATTAATTACATCTAGTTGCTTTATTAAGCAGGCCTAATCATGAATACATCACTTATGAATTTAACATAGCCGAGGTATAATTTATCATACATGGCTTCCATGTTTTAGAGCACTAAAATGTTTATTATATAAAATACAGTCTTTTAGCTTTAAAAAAAAAGTAGAGCTGCTGAACATGGCAGTTATTTCTGAGGCACCTGCTTTAACCTAAAAATAGCCACGAAGCCATTTTAGTTCCACACCCTCAGAATTCTATTTCAATATTTTAAAGCACACACACTTTCTGCTAGATATACATCTTTTGTTTAATGCTAATGTTTCAAACGGCTCCTAGTAAATGTCAGAGATCACTGTTTGGCTCCTGAGGGACCCTCTGCAATAGCACACACTGCATCCCTGAACCAATCGATTGTGAAATAAAGGCATCTAATCCCGGCAAAGAGCAAGGAAAGGCTCTTGTGAACAAGATGGAAAGCTTTAGTAAAATGCATCTTCAAGGAAGAAAGTATGCTTAGCGGTCTGACTGTAGAGACTATGTCCTTTTACTTTAAGCTCCCACAAATAAAGATGCTTGTATTTATTTTTTAAGCAAATGTGGCTGGAATATTATAGCTAATATATAGGAGGATTAAAAAATTGATAATTACATACAAAGGAATTAAGTTTCATTTTCTAAGACCAGCACAGGAAACACGGTTTCTCCAAGCTGCCTAACACATGGCTAGTTTCGGGTAGCACTCCATTGCCGAACAGAAGCCCATAAATGCTAATTAACTAGCATTCAGAATGCCTTCAAACTCTCTGCTCTCACAAAGATCATCATCTGAGAATAAAAACCTGGAAGAACAACATACCTGCTTGGATCTTCTGCTGATCATCTGTGTGCATCAGTTTCCAGCTTTCAGTGTGGCGAACAGCATAGACAGACTGAACCAGGAAGGTCCACAGCTTGTCACGCACAGCTTGGATCCTGTACGTAAAGCCCTGTGTTCCAGCGACAAATCAGCAGCTGGTGAGCCACATTGTCATAGCAACCAGTCATTATTCCTTCCCCAATCTACTTACTCCTAAGCTACGTCAGTAATGTCATCAGTTACATTGCTAAGATCAGGCTTACTCATTAACAGAATTTTATGGTAAACACGAAGCTAAATGCTACCCTTTAAACTACATGTGATTTTAAAAAAAAATCAATGGGTTTTTATGAACACCTTCCTAAACCTTTTCATATCAACTATGACATTACAAGGTCAAATACTCAAAATAATAATAATAATAATAATAATAATAATAATAATAAATTTAATGAAACATTTTATCATTCTTGTAGAATAAAAAATGCCAATAATTCATTGGCATTATTGTCACTTATTGTCACTGATTAATTGCATTTAAAAATAAATGATATTTACATTTTTATTTTTCCTACTCAATCTAATTTAAAAATAAGATTTATTTTGAAAAAAAAGAAATAACTAGTACCATAAAAGACATTAATGATTAAAGACACTAAAATATACAGTTTATACATACAAGTTACTATAATTATCAGAGAAAAATACCAAAGTTGCATTGTGCTATATAATATTGCTAAGTCCCAAGTTATATTTAGAATTAAAGAGCTAAACTGCTAAATCATAAACTTTTATTAAATGCTAATTTAAAGGCAAACATAACTGATAAAAATTTTGTTAGTAAACATTCCAAATATATATAAGAAGTTGTATCAAGCCCAAGGTGTCCAGTACCTAACTTCAATGACCTGTGTGACATTTAAAACTGCATGTACAACTTAAAATCTTAAACATTTCTAATATTACATATGTTAATGAGTTTTGTTACATTCAGTACCATCTCCTTTGTACTTTCAGAATTCAGTAATGTGTCCAGAGCCATAAGGAGGGAGCAACTGTTTTCAGCAGTAATATTGTCTTCAATTGCTTTAAAAATTTTGTCCAACAGATGAGCTGTGCTGCTCATTGCTTGTGACTACAAAACACAGAATTTGACACTTAATGAAATACATGTAAAACACATGAGAAATGTTAGAGTCTAGTGTGACAGCAGTGCAGCTGCCATGGTGGCTATGTAACGTCACCCAAAACCATAGCCGCTCTTCCATGTCTGCTGGAAAAACTGCATGGGCACCATTATTCCCCACTCCATGCACACACATGTACAAACACATACACACACAGAACCACACCACACACATGTATAACACATGCACGCACACACACACACACACACACACACACACAGAGGCACACCACACAAATATGTGTGCACAGGTAACCAAAAAATGAAGACCGCATCTTTGCCCAGTGACTAATTTTAGAGAAAGTGGCTCCTTATGAAGATGGAGTTTTCAAGAGCCATTATCTTTACAGCTTGGGCCTCTAAAGTGCAGCCATGGTTACTGAGGGCTAGAGCTGCCTCAGGCACACTGTGCCTTGCCAGGGCATGCAGCCTGCCCCTCCTGCCTTCTCCTCTGTGAGCCAAAGCATCCTGTCCACCACTGCTTAAAATCTGCTGCAAATCTGCCATCTGCTGTGGAGTTTACTCAAGCAAGAATAATTTAATCAAAGGCAACCTGACTTTAAAAATGCTTATGCAATTAAAACCAAAACTCAAAGATGGGACCAACCAGAGCATACACTCTAGACACAGTACCTGCAAGAGAAGAGTGAAGTTCTCGCTCTCAATGATCTGAGAGAAGTTTTGTACAATAAACGTCACACACTCTTCTTGGAGCTGAGACGCCATCGACAGGGCTGCTTCTGTCCACTTTACTCTGGGTAAACCCATGATCAGCCTGTCACTTTCCATCAAAAGAAAAGCAGCATTCTCATGATTCTAGAATGTTGGAAATATTTGGAAAAATTAGCTGGTATTACTATTCATGTAGAGAGCCACACCCAAGCCGGCAGCCTCCATTACAAGATGGCGCCGGCAGCCGGTTTCTTCTCCCCTTAACACGTAGTCTGTGCATGTGCTAGGGCCAAAAACGCCAAGTCACAGCCTATCCCGAGGTGTCTCATGAGGTAATGAGCAAACAGCCAATCAGAGATGAGCATGCCGCTCCAGGGCATATATAAGCAGTGCTTTTGGGGGTGTGGGGGGTCGCCCTCTGGAAGATGGAATAAAGTATGGCTGCAGAAGAATCTTGCCTGTCGTCTGTGTGTCTGTCCTGCGCGCACGACAGTTGGTGCCGAATCCCGGGAACGAACCAGGCACCAAGGGGACCCTCCGTTAATGGAGTAAGATCCAGAACTGCAGGGCAAAGGTACGCTCTGAGAGGCATATTTAGTCTTGTCCTTTTGGTTTCATTTTACGTACAAGACAAGCCAGAAACAGAGCGAGAAAAGAGATTAGGAGCTCAGAAAAAAGGCAGGCCAATAAAGAAGTCAGGCCCTTCCAAAAGCGCTCAGTCTGCGGAAATGAGAGGTGAGGGAAAAAAACCCCTGGGAGAGAAAGGGGAGGGAGCCGTGAGAGAGAGGTGGGGAGAGAGAGTGGCCTCAGGACAGAGAAATATTTATCCGATGGAGGAGCTGGGGCTTGATGGTTCTGAGTTAGAAAACCCAGGTCAACTGCTTGGAAGGCAGCTATGCTCAGCTTGCAGGGAGGAGCCGAGGCCACCACAAAATCGAAAGCGAAAGGAGACAGGGAATGGGAACCGCGCAGCTTCCTGGCCAGCAGCAAATTCCCAGATAGCAGTTCTGGCTGTAATCTCCCGTGTTCCTCTGCCCTATGCGGACGGGTTCTGCTTGGATTCCTTCCTTTATAAGCCTTTCCGGCACCGAGGCTGCTCCAGGCCGGAGCGGACCCCAGAGCCGAGCCGAGAGCGGCTCGGAGCGGGCGTGCGAGCAGGCAGAGGAGCATGCGCACGAGCAGGCAGACCAGCAGGCAGACGAGCGGGCGCGCGCGCACGCACTTCGGCGCTGCGGCCCAGAGGAGCGAGGGCGAGCGGTGCTGTGGGGCTGTGGGAGGAAGCGCTGTGCCCGGCCGATGGCGATCGTTAAGCCACAACCGCGGGTCATCAGCGACGTTGCCGGGGCCTATCAAGGCCCCTCCATCTTGTTAGAGGACGCCAGTCTCCCACCACAGGAGCTGCAGCCACGCTCATGACATTCAGTCCCTGACTAATCCAGTTGGGTCCACGTCCTGCAGCTGCTGCTGTTGCAGCCACTTCTGCTGTCCGCACAGTTCCCCAGTATAAATACGCTGCGGGAGTCTGCAATCCCCAACAACATCTTAATACACAGTCACAAGTTAAATATCCTGGCTTGTGTGTGACTTCCATTCAATATTATTCAAGCTGCTAATCTCTCTCGATAGTTGTTTCAATATCTTACAGGTTTAGAAGATCTCATG